>SKCR01003187.1:0-54168 GCA_019454045.1 Zanthoxylum bungeanum
TAAGGCTCAAGCCAAATATTCAAGTCTTGACCCAAACAAAATATATCTATTACAATTCTTTTCTCAATATAAGTTGCAATTTAGGAAAATTTCAGGATGCATGTGTGGTTTTTTATGAATAAACTTATTTTATCTATAAAAAAAGACATTTCAAATAGGCATTGTAAATTGTAAACATGAAATGAAATTTTTTCATTGATGCATGCTCATCATAGCAGGTTCTCTTTCTTTTATTTGAAACTCTAATATCTTTCTTTTAGTTCTCTTGGGTGATACACTTATCCAAAATGGGAAGGGGGAAAGAGATGACATTGGTTTGAAAATTTACAAAGTGGAATACTAAGTAGTCTTTCCCAAAAAAAAAATACAGAGAGTAAAAATTCTATATAGTGAACACTGTTGGCATGCCATCGCAGATTCGCATATCAATAGCCCGGCTTAATTCTACCTTTTTATCATATATTATCGGTTTCCCTCACCCTTAAAATTACCAATT
Source organism: Zanthoxylum bungeanum (assembly GCA_019454045.1). Classification (NCBI taxonomy): domain Eukaryota; kingdom Viridiplantae; phylum Streptophyta; class Magnoliopsida; order Sapindales; family Rutaceae; genus Zanthoxylum; species Zanthoxylum bungeanum. The sequence continues at coordinate 497 of SKCR01003187.1, forward strand.
AATTACTCACATCATAGCACAAATTATCTAATTAGTGCCCACCCCTCAACCACAAATGTAATTGAGGTTCGACAAACATGATTTTCTGGTTTCCAAAGAGAGAAAGTTACGCAAGAGAACAACAATATCACAGAAAAAAGAGAGGTTCATAGGCATAGAATTTCACTTCTTGTTAAACAGAGCTGATCCCACCAAAGTGGGGTTCTGGGAAGTGATTTGATATGGTTCTAACTTTCAGCATTTTTGCATGGAGTTGTGGGGTTTATAATAAGAGAAAATAGATTAGCAAGAAACAGGAAGATATATAATATTATATACCCAAACCACAATTTATTGCCATTGAGTATAAGAGAACTATGAGATTACCATCCTCAATCCAGCAATGAAATGCACCCCCATATCTAGAATGAAACCTCCCTGCAAGGAGAATACATTTGTCAACATATTGCATGAAAGCATTAATTCAAGTGTGATAATAATATAAGAGAAGCTATTGCATAAACAATAAGGTGAGGGCTCCTTGGAGTTTTAGGATTTTGCAATATCACAAGGAATATACATAAGACCATTAGAGTATTAAAATCTACCAGGACCATAACTTCTATCACATTCCCAAAATCTAGACAAAGTTTCTATCCTTAACAGAGCACTTGAGCCATCAAATCAGCATCAAAACAGTTAAACGAACAGCAACATCCTGTGTATTAACTAATTCATGACAATTAAATTTAAATATGAAAAGCATTGAAAAGATACAAAACGTGTTTGATGGTATATGCAAGTGCATCTTTAAAAAAAATTTGAATCACTGAAATTTATGACGAAATACATACTGTAAAATTTCGCCTCCATGAACTTGAGAAGTAAGGGTTTGAACTGTTCATTGATCCTTCTACAACAACTTGGACACTCATCATATCCCCAATTTCACCTATTAGTTTCTTGCACTGCAAAAGGCACAGTGAGCTTCTTGCAAGTCATAAATGGAATAAATCAGATATTCCATAAACAAATACCTCCACAAAAGCAGGCTCAAATCGATAATTTTCTGCCACAGCCCAAACTGGTTGCCCATCCGGACGAATGGAATTGTACCTTGACAATGCATTTTCTATCTCATTAATAGCTGCGTCATCAAACAAAAATTTAGTGGCTAACGAATTAACTTTTCCTAATGTTGATTTACTTATTTTTTAATAAAACATATATTTTTAGAGCAACAATGGGCGCAATATATGAGGAATGTATCAAGAACAGACTTTGCTAATCGACAGTTATATAACATAAATTCAAAAGAAAACACAGGGAATCAAAATAGCTGATCATTTCCCTTGTCATTATAAAATATCATATTTATGTCAAGAATTAAATAACTGGAAATTATAATGTTGGATGAAAATCTCTCGGAAGATTATAAGGACTGAATTATGAAATTGCCTACAAGTACACAAACATCAATACTATACCCAAGGAGGGGGGTGAATTGGTTAATGGCCAAATTATGCGGAATTATAAATTCTTTCGATTTTACGCCACTAAACTAGTAGCTTTACCAATTAAGCTTAATGTGCAGTTTTCTCAATCACAATATATTCCCAAATGCACGTTACTAAATGATATGCAAATATCAAATATAACTTACGATAAATAAAGAGTTATGGGATAGATAAATTTGACACCGGATTTATAGTGGTTTGGCCAACTCTTTGCCTACGTCCACTCCCCCAAGCCACGCTTGAAGCTTTTCACTAGTAAAGGTGATACCACACTTCACACCGAGTTTTCCGTGGCGCACTCACAACCAAGAGTTTTTCTAGGTTCACCCTAAACCTTTTACAACACCAAAAGTTTTCACGTAGGTTCACTCTTTAAGCTTTACACAAATTACCCTTCTGAGTATTCCCACTCAACAACGGATTTCACTATCCCAAGTGTTTGATAAAGAAAGTTTAAAACACAACTTGGGTACTCACAAAGAAAAAGAAGATTAAAATGTGTGAGTTTCTAACCCAAGTAAACCAAGCTCACTAAATGTGTATGAAGGTGAAGTGTGTAAGCTTTGATTATGATGAGAGTGTTTGATCAAGAAGGTTTAAGTTACTCTTAATGTTTTTTGTCTTAGATAAAATGTATGAAGGTTCAAAAAGATAACAAAAACAAAATAGAGACTCAATTTATAGAGAAAATGAAATTGTCCATGTTTTTTGCGCTGAGGCCAGTATGCCGGTCTACGAATATAACGGCTATAAAAATATGACCGTCGACACCTGTAAGCGCAATGACCGGATTACTGACCGGTATAGAGACCGATATGTATTATGTTGGTTCCAGAGAGCATGTAAAACGATGAAGTAGACCGGTATGAATGACGATATGCTCTAATCTGGTTCCAGTCATTGTGCAAACTCCAGACTGACCGGTATGGTAGACCGGTATAGAGTAGCCCAATTCCAGAGGCGATGCAAAATTGCTAAAATCAGAGCAGGGGCACCGGTAGCCGGTGTGGGGGACCGGTATGCCAGTTCCAGTGCAGGAATCTCAGGATTTGAAGGTTTAAAACATTTTGCACTTGACCCTAATGCATCTATATGAATGTGTATGAATCCTATGAGCTTAGAGTACTTGAATTATAGACTCACTTGCAATCAGAACCCTAAGCTATAAGATTACACTTGATTTCTTCGTTTGGCGAGTCTTCACATTCATTTTGCTTTGACATCTTTTTGTAATGCTCGCGAATGCGCGTCAAAGTCTTCTTGTGTTGCATCATCAAAATCCATCTTGAGAATATGTAGCTAACAAAATACTGTTCAGAAAAAGTTCCAAGGTGTAACAACCTTATCATATCAATCTGATATGATATCATGAGCCTAAATGAGAATCTAGAATAATATGATTGAGATCAGGCAGAAAATCAGATTCTGTTGTAAGAGCTTATCCTCTGACTAAAGTTAACTAGTCAAGTAAGATTGATGATTTCTATGACTAGACAGTAAAGTCAAGTTTAATTGGAGGCCCTAATCAGAACAAATTAACTCCATATTTATACATCAGTCAATTTCATTATACTCGTGCTATTAGCCTTAGGAAATTGGTTAATGAATAATCTCTAGCAACTCAGGCACATTAAATTTGCATTAGAAAAGATCAACAAAATACTTAGTATTGTTTGGTAAATATATCTAGTGTTTTGCGTGATAATTGATATATTTAAGGTCATGTGCTTGTACTCCAAGTTACATTTGGAGCAGTGGAATCTCCTTTAGATAGAGAAGAGAGACATATCACACTTTCAAGCTTTTAAGTTTCTAGTAATCCCCTTTGTAGAACTTGAGATACACCTTTTTCTTTGAACACTTCATCGTGTTCTTGGAAAATCTATCCTTCCATAATGAATTATGAATCAACAGAAGGATCTCACTCATGGACAAATCAGAGTCAAGAACTTTAACAGAATGGATTTAATTGAAACCATGCGTCAGACTTTCTTCGTCTCAATGCTCCCCAAAATCTTAAACTTTCGCATCAATTATCTTTTCAGGTTAATCTAGCAGCTATAAATAACACATCACCACTCAAAAGAGAGAACTCATAAGAAATAAAAATCATGTGAATTTCTATAAAGAGAAGATAAAACAACCAATGAACAATGGCAAACAAAATGAAAGTATGCAACTTACTAGCTGCTGCAGGTTTTTCTTCAGATTCCCCAAGTTAGCCAAGCAAAAAGTACCGCACATCCAAGCAAAAGAGAAATTTCAGTACATTTCCCAATTTGAATTACAGGAACACCAAAAAAAACAAAACATAATCCAAAAATAAAATCTTAACACATTGGTTGAAATCATACAAAGCCTTAGAAGGTGTCAAATTGCTCTTAGGTAGTGTCTTTTTTTTATCTGAAATCCGAGTAGGTCTAAATATAACAATTTTTTTTTTTTAAATAATTATTATTCATAACATCTGAAAATTAATATTTTGAAATTTTACTCTCTTACAGGTTACAGTTATCAGTGAAGATAAATTAATTACCTTGAATGACATGCTTGCCCGCCTGTAGAAGCTTTAGTGACATGTCAACCTGATAAATCAGTTCATTTGTGATTGTAAGTAAATCATCAAACAAATCAAGAACTATAAGCGATTTCTTTCATGGACGAAATAAAACCTGAGCTTGTCCAGCAAGCACAACAGCAACGCCAAGAATTGAATCATCTTTAATAATCTGCTCAAGTCCATGATCTCCCCAAACACACTCCACGTCAGCAAAATGCTTACGTGCAACCTCCACCGCACTTTTCGCCGATTTCTTTTCAATAAATTTAAAAAAAAAAAACAAATTTCGAAACGAAATAGAATTAAAAATGAAATACGAAAGTGAATGGATTTTATTAAGAATTACCTCAGAACGGCTCCAAATGAATTTAAGGGAAACGAGATCGGAGATCTCGGCGAGTCGTGGAATGTACTGCGTTTTGACGAAGATTCCAGCTCCGAGAATCGCAATTTGTGGTGCCATTTTTGTGCAATGCCTGCGATTAGTTGTAATTCAAAAAGCGGATTAATAGAGCAGATTTGAAACTTTTAAATTCGCTTGTCAGAGATTAGTTTTCTGGATGAGTTTTAAAAAAGAAAAATGTGCGGAGAATTGAGAGAGAAATGATGGAGTGACTGATCGGGAAATATACTCGAAGTCGAATCTCCAAGGAAGGTTCGAAGAAATTTACACGTGTCCTCATGAAATTTTGAAAATACGACGACGTTTTGATTAAAACCGGATTTTACTTCTGATCAGTCCAGGTCAAACCCCAATATTTGTCGCATATAAAAAATATACCATTGGACTTCAACGGAGGATCTCATGATCAAATCTTAAATCTTTTATCGCCAAATCACATCACCCGAATTTACTTAACATTATAAAACATCTAGTTAAAGAAACTCAACTAACATTGGAGAAACTACACAAATTTAACGGTTCTAAGATTTCGTTTGTCATTAACTTATTATTATAGTGTTGTGGCTTGAAAGCTAAGGCCGTTAAAAAATAAAAACTATAATTATGAAATAAAAATTGGTAATAACCATAAATATGATTTTAAAATTAATAATTTTCACAAAATAACTAAAATCTTACGTATTCTTCAACAAATTAAACAATTGTATATTAAAATCACTTTAATTTATAAATCAGTTGCAAGTATTTTACTAAACATTTTCCAGCTATTTTAAGCTACAGCTGCTATATAGTGGTCTCAAACGGTGGTAGAAAAGTATTCATATGATCACCTCCACGATTTGAATTACCTATAGTTCAAACAAGTTGTTTCCATGTATCAAATGGACTGTGCAGATATGGGGAAAATAAATGTTTTCTTTTTAAAAAAAATATTAATGAAAATATAACGTGTATTTAATGTATTAATAAAAATGGATATGTGTGTTTATTCATAGAGAATAGAAGTATTATTTTTGTAAAATAATAAGAACTTAATAGGAAATTCAAGTGTTTTCAAATTTCTATGAAAAACGATTATATTGGCCTGTTTACCGTTATTATGTTGAAAATATATTAATTGAAGACGTCGATCAGAAGTTTGTATTTTGATAATGTGATTTTGAAAATACTTCTTAAAATTTTATCTTCGAAAGGCTGGTTTTACGAAAATCTTATACCCCTCCTTTATCTTTAGCTTCTCTCGGTTCCTCCTTCACCCATTTCATGGTTCACCTGCAAATGTTGCCGCACATTAAATAGTTATAGATTGCACACACAAGCTAGCTAGCTAGTAGCTCTTTCAGAACCCCGTGTTAATATTACAATTGTTAGAATATGTGCCTTAGAAGCATACATTTGATGTATAGTTATTGGGTTTGAGTTTAGGGGACGTATTTTTTTATAAGAATATGGGACAGCCGGATGTTGTACTTGCTCTGCTTAAGTTCGGATACGGTGATTTAGTAGCGATATGTTTCCAATATTTCCAAAAAAAAAAAAATTATATTATATAAAAATTGTTTTGGTGTTAATTTATTATTGATAAATAACATGAAATTCTCTAGATTATTTATGTAACTTTAAACTGATCATATAATTATTATATGTAAGAGGATTCAATTTGAGCATAATAATATTAAAAAGGTTAAAAGATTACTAGATGTTAGCCTAATTGTTATTATAAAACTTGTGAGGTTAAAAAGGTTAGAAGATTACTAGATATTAGCCTAATAGTTAATTCAATTAGAGAATTAACTATGTTGAAGGATAAAGAGGTAATTAAAGAGGTAATAGATATGTTAGCCTAATTTTTATTATGAAACTTGTGAAGGATCAATTTATTGGATATGATAAAAATGGACAATTTAGATTTAGTAAGCACAAAACTGACAGAACCCACGTTGTCGGTTCACTACAAGAAAATACAGAATTAGCGACGGAATAATCCGTTTCAAAATTTCGAAACGGAATAGCGAGGGAATTGAAATGGATTACAACATTAACTAATTCAGTCGCTATTCCGTTTCAAAATTTTGAAACGGATTATTCTGTTGTTAATTTCCGTCGCTAATTCTGTATTTTTTTTTGTAGTCTTGTTAGAAGAACCAGGTGCTGCTGCGTAGGGACCAAGGACTGACTGCCGGTATGGGTACGGTACTGCTGCTGCGAGGAATGATGATGACCAGGATGCGGAGGCCGTGAATGAGAGGAATATTTGAAGCCATGGTGAGGGGATTTCTGGATGGTGTTGGCAGTGACAGGAACATGAGTAGGTTTCTGGTAATTTTGATGAAGGAAAGCCTCAAATGCTATTAGCGTTTCATGTAGTTCATCAAAGGAGATGGAAGTTTCGCAAGCTCGGATTGCAGAGCACAGGGACAAATAATCCTCGGCCAAACCAGCAAGGATCTTATCGGTGAGGCAGTCAGTGGCAATGGGAGCATGCATGATAGCTATAGTGTTAGAAAGAGACTTGACTTATTGCATGTACTGATCAGTAATAGATTTGGTGCCTTTGTGCAGGCGATCAAGGAGACCAGAAATATTCAGTAATATTAGTCCTCGTGAAGGAGTAGCATACGTTTTGTACGTAGAGAAGTCCATGCATCACCCGAAGTGTTGGCAGAGGCAATGAAGGGAACAATAGCAGAAGTGGGAGCCAAGAATAGCATTCAACAGAAGTTGGTCTTGGTGAATCCATAAAGAGTGGGATGAAAGGATCATTTTCGGATAGAATTGTAAGGAAAAGAACCAGCCAGATCATAGCCGATGAGAAGAGGTTGAAGCTGCTGATGCGAAGAAGCATAATTCGTTTGATCAAGCTTGATACGGCACTGGGCACTGACATTGAGAACAACAAGTGAGGAGGAGGCTTCGACAGGATTGATAACAGTTTGAGTGGTGGTGGGGACGTGAGAAGAGGTTGACGCAGAAGCAGTGGTTGGCACAGTAGGAAGGAATAAGAGGATCGGAGGAACCTGATACCCTGTTGAAGTTTGAGAGAAATAAGGATTGTAGAGCATTGTTTGATGAGGATTCAACTTGATAATCATTCTCATTAAGCAAGTGTTTAAACACAAGTAACTATGTTATCTACATCCTTATTACATCTCTATCTTAGTATTTCAAAAACTGAAACTAAACTTGATAATATTTATAAGTTAATATTTAAATTTAAACTTCTAATTATCTACATATAATATTTTTTTGGAATATCGGGAAATTTCTCTCATCCCAAATCATGTGTCATTGGACCCCGACCTGAGTGGGTAAAATCCGGTGATGTCCGAGACTCTTACAAATGTTGCTCCTGAAATTACCTACAAGCACACAATAAGTACAACTCTATATACCCCAGAGGAGGTGAATTGAGTAATGACCTAAATATGCAGAATTAAAAATCTTTGCCGATTTTATGTTACAAAGCTTGTAGCTTTACCAATTAAGCTTATGTTAATTTTCTCAATTATAATATATCACCTAAAAGTAAGTTTCTAAACAATAAGCATATATGAAATAAAACTTGCAATAAGTAAAGAGTTTATGGATAGAGAAAATAACACCAGTGATTTATAGTGGTTCGGCCAATAATGCCTATGTCCACTCCCCCAAGCCGCGCTTAAAAATTTCCGCTAAGTTGAGACCACAACCTACAACAAGTTTTCTGTGGCTCACCTGCAACCAAAAGTTTTACCCACTAGGTTTACTTCAAACCTCTTACAATGAGTTTTGTCTACTAGGTTCACTCACAAACCTCTTATAATGAGTTTTCAATAGGTTCACTCACAAACCTCTTACAAATCACAAGTGTTTGATTATGAAGATTTTACAATATCACTTGGGCATCAAGATGTGAGTTGCTTACCCAAGTAGACCCGGCCACGGTTCCGGTTCAGAACCGGAACCGGAACCGAACCGGAACCAGACTGTTCCGGTTCCAACCGGTACTGGTTCCGGAACCGGAACCGTGATTGACCGGTTCGGTTGGGGTTCCACCCCGACCGAACCGGTTGGAACCGTAGGGTTCCAACAGGAACCCTTTCTTCCCCAATGGCTCTCTGCCCCTTAATATATATAAAAAAAAAAGGCCTTAACAGCCATTAAAAAAAATTGAAATAGTTAATTCCTAATATACCCCTAATAACGGTAATAAAACGGTTATATTTATGGGCATTTTTGGTATCAAAAAAATTCTAAAACTCTATAAATATAGGTCATTTTTCATTATTTCAACACACCAATTTCTCAACTCTCTCAATTCCTACAATTCTCTTATTCTCAATTAGTTATTATCATTCTCAATTAGTCAATTTTCTTATTCTTCTTACTTACTTCTTAAACAACAAATGACAAGCTCATCTGAGAACATAATGTCAAATATGCCAACCCAAGAGAGCGGCCCTAGTGTCGGTTCACAATAACGGAGAAGAGAAGTTAAGTCTCGTTCCTCGGATGTTTTAAAAATTCATTTTCATTTAGACCAAGACGATGAAAGTTCAAGAGCAGTTTGCAACCATTGTGGGGTTTCCTACAAATTTTCTGGTGGATACGGCAATATGATCAAGCACCTGGAAAGACATCATGCGGTTGAACTTGGACTTGATACGACGCAAACTCAAATGACCATGTACGCATCATCTAGTAGAGGTACGAGTGCTGTAGATTTATTTAAATATTCTGATGCAAAAAATAGAGAAGAATTTGCGAAATTAACTTATATGGCACATCTTTCTTTAAGCTTTGGTGAAAAACTTCATTTTACTAATTACGTGCATAATGCTTTAAATCCTGCAGCATGTAGAATGACTCGAAATACAACAAAACGTCATATTTTAAAATTATACAAAGATGGTAAAATTATTTTAAATGAAATATTTAAAGAGATTAAATGTCGTATTTCTATATGTTCTAATATTTGGAGTGACCATTGGCAAACACACTCATACATGGGTGTGACTTGTCATTGGATTGATGCATCATTTACCATGCAAAAACGACTTATTGCATTTAGAGTTTTTGATGACCAACATACTGCACAAAATATTTATATAATGATGAAGGTAATTTTTGATGAATATGGTTTAGTAGATAAAATTTTAACAATTGGATTTGATAATGCATCTGCAAATACTGCATCCATCAATGATTTAAAAGAAATATGTCAACCAAATTTAGGGGGTCGATTTTTTCATATTCGTTGCACATGTCATGTCCTTAACTTATGTGTTCAAGATGGTCTGAAATTATTATCACATTTCATTGATCATATTAAGACGGCACTTAATTGTATTTGGTCATATTCTCAAGTTAGGAGAGAATGAGCCAAGTTTTGCAAAATAAATGGTATATATTAAACCGATTAAATTTTCAAGAGATGTTCCAACACGTTGAAATTCAACTTATTTTCTTTTATGTCAAACATTACAATATAAAGATGCATTATGTAGTTTTTTTCTCAACATGTTCAAAATATCACACTTTTTCCTAGTCAATGGGATATTTGTGAAAATTTTTTAGAAATTTTAAATTTTTTTAATGATGCTACTTTAATTTTTAGCGGAGTTTATTATCCTACATCACATTTATTTCTTCTTGAAAGTTTGAATATTGTTGATACTCTCGATGAACATGTTGAAAGTAGCGATCCTAATGATATTATTTTGTTCGAAGCCATTACTGCTATGAAGGTAAAATGGTTGAATTATTTTAGAGAAATTCATTTACTTTATCTTATTGCTGCTGTTTTTGATCTTATATTTAAATTAGAAGGTTTGAATAGTGCTTTACAAGCTTACTATTGTTATTTATGAATATAAAATGAAATTGATATTACAAGAATAATAGTGAGATTAAGAAATGATTTAATTGAGTTATTGTAGGCATTGCATTTTTGCATGTGAAACCCGATGATGAGTCTCAGTTGGAGGCACTACTTTTTTAGTCGAGGAAGTTGCGGGAAACGATCGTCGGAAGGGAACCGGTATTTTGATTAATTCTTATTCGCTGGTTTCGCTTCGGGTTCGCTTGTTGGACCTCTATTTTAAAACACACCAAACCCATTAAATCACATCTCACAATTAAATAATTAAAACATTTAAAATACATGTCACAAATTAAAACAAATTAAATTAAACTTAAATTAAATTAAATTAAATTAAATCACATTCACAAATTAAATTAAATTTAAATTAAATGAAATTAAATTAAAATCAATCAAATTAAAATCCAATCAAATTAATTCCAATTTAAATTAAATTAAAACAAATTAAATTTAATTAAAACTAATACCAAAATTAAAATAAAATTCCCCTACCCTCTCACTATAAAAGAATAACATAACCCAACCCTAGGCTCTCTCTCTCATTCACACTCTCACGGTAAAAACAACAACCAGAAACCCTAAGACTCATCTTCAACCTCACGCCACTCAAACTCCTCCATGTCTCTCCTTTCTCGGCCACAGGCCAAAGAATAAAACAATAAGCCCTCAAAGAACGCCCCTCATCCAACCAGCCCTTAACTTCACGCTGGATGCCCCCTGGAACTCTCTGCCTCTCGGAGCCTTCCATCTCTGTCTCCTCACTCTCAGCCTCTTCTGCGCCGTGAGCAAGCACAAACAAGCTAAAAGAAAACACAAACTACCGAACAAGCAAACACAAACAGGCCAGCGAACTTTATTCCTCATTAGACCTCTCTCGGCACTACCCCCAACCTCCACACAAGAAAGTGATCCATGAAACCCTGCCCTCCACTCTCGGCAACTGGGAAACAAGAAACAATAAAGCCCTAGCTCTCACGTAACCAGCCCATCACGCCATCAACAGCCCCTTAGCCGCTATGATCCTCTCTCGGCAAGACTGCCCGTCACCAACCACCTTCACCACCTCATGAACGAAACCAATCCAACAGCCTCACACGTAACCTGCCTTTGCTCTTCACGCTAATCACCCTCTCACCACATACTCCCTCTATTAACCACGCCCAGCCTCATAACCTGGCATCTCACAGCCCTCATGCGCGTACGTAAGCCAACAAATCAGCAAACCCTCACTCCAACACACGGCCAAAACGATAAACACACAGCCTTATTCACGCCTCAAAATCATGCCTCATGCAGCCCATCTCTGGCACCCTCTCTCGCTCAAACAGCTCATCAACAACACTCAACTTCATCAGCCCATTCCCGCCCATTACTTCACTGCGCCACCTAGCCACAGATCAGCCACGCCACACTGCCCATATCCTCCACTCACGCCTGCCCTTCGATTCAGCCAGTAAATCACCGTTATCACCAATAAAAATAGCCTTCCATAGTCTTATAAACCATCCATCACTGCACGAATAAAACCCTTACTGTCCAGCCCCTCAAATTATCGAAAAACTGCTAAAAAAACAGTCCAGAAAAACTGCATCTTTACCACCGAAAACCGAGACCCCAAACAGCAGCGAAACGTAGTGAAAACAACAACCTGAATAGTGAAACAGCGAGGAAAGACGTTGAGTTAGCAAATCAGAGAAGTATCGGATCATTCACCCTTCCAACGGACGTGTAACACCCTTTCGTGAGACGACAAAAGAGGTTAGACCTGAGGGCACCTTTTTACTTATCTTCTTTCGTTTTATTTTATTTATTTTAAAATATTATTGCATGAGAGTCGTTTGAAGCATGATGTGATTGTTGGATGAGCGGGATATGTGTTCCCTTTTGTGGTATATCGGATGGAAACCCGGACGTAAATTCTGTAGCCGATTCCGAATGGACGGTAGTGCGGTCTGCACTCGGGATACAACGCCACGTACCACTTAAGAGACACATATTTTGTCTCATCCAAATTTGTATTTGAGTATGTTATAGTCTTTAGGTTATTCGTTTATTATTTAAAGCATGGTTTAATTTAGTTTGTTATTTATTTGTCAAAGCATATTTAGGTTGTTCCTTATGCATATTATTAGTTTATCATGTGTAAGATAATGATTTATACATGTTGATTTAATGGTTCAATATGCTCGTTGTGTTACATTGCGTGGAGTTATTTGGATGAAAACATGTTAGATCTAAGTACCCTTGAGCATGATTATGAGTAGATTTGGTTGATTCATTGCAAAAATTATACCATCACAAGTGACATAAGTAAGGGACCATTCCGAACCCAACGGTTTGAGGTCTTCCCTTGCGAGGGGTGAGTGCGGCCTTAAATCTTTGTCCCGGTTCACACCGGGTGGCGACTCCATGTTATTTCGTACTTCCCAACTAGGCCGCGAGCCTAGAAACAGCGTCGCCCAGGTTCTGTTGTCTACAGTCTGGCGACTCCACTGGGGATAAGAGAATTGGCCCCGAAATCATGTCTTGTGATGTGTATGATTTGTGCATTAGTTGACCGTTTCTATAGTGGGTTGATGGAGTTCAATCAAAGGCATTGTCATAAACCCGCATGAGAACCATAGTTGTATATCCTATAGAAGTTGCCCCTTTATGCTTTTGATAACCAATTCATATTATATCTCATATGTCGCATGCATCTCATGCATACATGCATCATGTAAACCCTCTGTGTCTTAAAAGCCCATAGATATATCCGTTGGGTTAGAGGAAAAAAAAAGGGGTTATTCAAGAGGAGTTTAGCAAACATGGATAGCGGGGAAAAGGAAATCGAGAAACATAAAAACCTTACGGCAAGGATAGAAAGACCATTGGGGGGCCTTCAAAAAAAAAAGAAAAAAAAAAGAGAAAAAAAAATGAGAAAAGAAAGAGAGAAAAGAAAAAAGAAAAAAAAGAAAGAAAAAAAAAAAAAGAAAAAAAAAAGAGAGAAGAAAAAAAAAAAAAGAAAAAAAATTGTTTGTTTTAGTCATTGATAGTTAGACATAAGTCCGATGAGGGAATTGTTTTCTTTAGGGTGAAACCTTAGAAACGATAAACTTTTGACGTGCTTTTATCTGATAATTTGAGTAATTGATCTATGTTAGACTCGTAAGCACTTGACTATGGTTCTTAGCAGTGAAAAACATGAGCAGTTAGCAAAGTGACTAGTTGATGAAATTGTAGGTCGGTGAATGACCGTTTGCTTAGATGTCTATCTTGATTTGCTTATGTTATGATGTGTGGTATGGTTGAAAATAAAAGAAAAGTCTCTAAAGAAAAAAATGAACCACCTATAACCGATAAGCGTGAAGCTACCCATGGGCGAGTATTAGGACCACCATGAGGAGAAATGCTACCTTAAAGGGTAGGTGTTAAAAAAAAAAAAGAAGAAAAAAAAAAAAAAGAGAGAAAAAATGAAGCTCAAAATGAAAAGAAAAATGAGAGACAAAGGAAAAGAAAGATAAACCATACTACATTGAGCATGGAAAAGCAACTGCAGGCATAATTGAGATATCTAGGTTGGTTTGACCCACCGATCCCGATTTTTGAAACAAAATCATCGAGTTAGCTTACTTAAGGATTAAGCTGTGAAAGAATCTTTGCACACACACACTTTGAGTCTGGCATAGATCATTTATCAAGACTTGGATTTGAGTTGCATTGAACGTTTTGAAGGTTCTCTGGTTTCATTACTGGGCATTCCTTGAGGACGATAATATGTATAACTATTGAGACTATTTTGTAGCATGATATAGTATGATGATATGGAAGGCCCACCACGTGGTTTATCTTGACCAAGTGCAAACAGCGGAGAACAGAAAGCCAAATTAAGACTGTGAGAAACCAGTCTACCACCCCGTGAATAAGAAGAATGACGAGAAATTGATCCATGAGACCAGAGAGAAGACTGAGCAATCACTTGGAGAACTGGGGGAAGACCTAACCCAGTGGAATAGGAAATTCATTCATGCATGCATGCATACACGTAACAAATTTTGCATTCTTTTTTTTGTGTGTGTTTGTTTTGTTTGAATTCACAGGTTTCAAAGAAGGAAAAGAAAAAGCGGCAAAGACAAGCCAACCAGAATCAGCGACATATGAGTTGTAGTTTTGGGGATGAGTCCCAGGGTCGAGGCCCATATCAGCAGAGTTTTGGAATAAATCCGGGAAGGAATCCTAGGGTCGAGGCCCACGTCACTATCAGTTTTGGGGATGAGTCCTAGGGTTGAGGCCCATTGCATCACAAGCTAAGAATGACAATCCAAGAAATGGAGCAAGGTTCGGGAATGAACAAGCCGGGAATAACACTCCAAGAATGGAACACAGTTCGGGAATGAACTAGCTGGGATTGGCACTCTGGGGGCAAAGCCCACACCTTTATCAGAATCAGTCTTGCCGGGTATGACACTCTGGGGGCGAAGCCTACATTAGCATCAATAGCAGTCTTGCCGGGTATGACACTCTGGATGCGAGGCCCACATTATTATCAGTTTAGTTTTGCCAGGTACGGCACTCCGGGTGTGGAGACGTTAGTTCAGTTTTACCAGGCACGACACTCCGGGTATGGGGACATCAGTACAGTTTTGCCAGGTACGACACTCCGGGTATGGAGATATCAGTTCAGTTTTGCCAGGTACGGCACTCCGGGTATAGAGACATCAGTTCAGTTTTGCCAGGTACGGCACTCTGGGTATGAGGACATCAGTACAGTTTTACCAGGTACGACACTCCGGGTATGGAGACATCAGAATCAATCTTGCCAGGTATGGCACTCTGGGGGCGAGGCCCACATTAGCATCAGAATCGGTCTTACCGAGTATGACACTCATACGGCGAGGCCCATATCAGTATCAACATAGGGGCGAGGCCCATATCAGTATCAGTTTGAGGGCGAGGCCCATGTCAGTAGTAGTTTGGGATGAGGTCCACATCAGAATCAGCTTGGGGGCGAGGCCCATAACAGCTTGGGGGCGAGGCCCTACATCAGAATCAGCTCGGGGGCGAGGCCCTATATCAGTGTCAGCAAGGGGGCGAGGTCCACATCAGTATCAGTCTGAGGCGATGCCCATATCAATGCCGGTTAGGGACGAGGTCCACATCAGCATTAGTATCAGTTTTGGGGATGAGTCCCAGGGTCGAGGCCCATATCAGCATCAACATCAGTTTCGGGGATGAGTCCCAAGATCAAGACCCACATCCATTACAGTATCAGTTTCGGTGATAAGTCCCAGGGTTGAGACCCACATCAGCTACAATATCAAGTTTTGGGGACGAGTCCAAGGTCGAGGCCTATATCATCATCTTCAGTAGTTTGGGGATGCGTTCCAGGGTTGAGACCCACATCATCATCTTCAGCAATTTGGGGATGCGTCCCAGGGTTGAGACCCACATCATCGTAAGTATATTCCAGTTTGGGGATGCGTCCCCGGGCCGAGGCCCACTTTGTCAGCGGTATTGGGATGCGTCCCAGGGTAGAGGCCCCCGTTGTCGGTTGCAGTTATTAGGATGCGTCTCAGGGTCGTGGACCCACTGCATCTTTATTTTTGGGGATGCGTCCCCGGGTCGAGGCCCACTTTGTCAGCGGTATTGGGATGCGTCCCAGGGTCGAGGCCCCCGTTGTCGGTTGCAGTTATTGGGATGCGTCCCAGGGTCGTGGACCCACTGCATCATATTTTTGGGGATGCGTCACCGGGTCGAGGCCCACTTTGTCAGCGGTATTGGGATGCGTCCCAGGGTCGAGGCCCCCGTTGTTGGTTGCAGTTATTGGGATGCGTCCCAGGGTCGTGGACCCACTGCTTCATATTTTTGGGGATCCGTCCCCGGGTCGAGGCCCACTTTGTCAGCGGTATTGGGATGCGTCCCAGGGTCGAGGCCCCCGTTGTCAGTTGCAGTTATTGGAATGCGTTCCAGGGTTGTGGACCCACTGCATCATTTTTGGGGATGCGTCCCCGGCCGAGGCCCATTTTGTCAGCGGTATTGGGATGCGTCCCAGGGTCGAGGCCCCCGTTGTCGGTTTACAGTTTTGGGATGCGTCCCAGGATCGAGGTCCACTGCATCATCAGCTCGGCGGAGCAACAGGCAAGTCAGGTGGCAGCTGGCGCGCCAGGTAAGTAAAAATGCATTGCATAACTTTGATAGGATTGTTCAAGTCACACACTGCACAAGTCCCATCAAAGTGGGGGCGACTGTAGGCATTGCATTTTTGCATGTGAAACCCGATGATGAGTCTCAGTTGGAGGCACTACTTTTTTAGTCGAGGAAGTTGCGGGAAACGATCGTCGGAAGGGAACCGGTATTTTGATTAATTCTTATTCGCTGGTTTCGCTTCGGGTTCGCTTGTTGGACCTCTATTTAAAAACACACCAAACCCATTAAATCACATCTCACAAATTAAATAATTAAAACATTTAAAATACATGTCACAAATTAAAACAAATTAAATTAAACTTAAATTAAATTAAATTAAATTAAATCACATTCACAAATTAAATTAAATTTAAATTAAATGAAATTAAATTAAAATCAATCAAATTAAATCCAATCAAATTAATTCCAATTTAAATTAAATTAAAACAAATTAAATTTAAATTAAAACTAATACCAAAATTAAAATAAAATTCCCCTACCCTCTCACTATAAAAGAATAACATAACCCAACCCTAGGCTCTCTCTCTCATTCACACTCTCACGGTAAAAACAACAACCAGAAACCCTAAGACTCATCTTCAACCTCACGCCACTCAAACTCTCTCCATGTCTCTCCTTTCTCGGCCACAGGCCAAAGAATAAAACAATAAGCCCTCAAAGAACGCCCCTCATCCAACCAGCCCTTAACTTCACGCTGGATGCCCCCTGGAACTCTCTGCCTCTCGGAGCCTTCCATCTCTGTCTCCTCACTCTCAGCCTCTTCTGCCGTGAGCAAGCACAAACAAGCTAAAAGAAAACACAAACTACCGAACAAGCAAACACAAACAGGCCAGCGAACTTTATTCCTCATTAGACCTCTCTCGGCACTACCCCCAACCTCCACACAAGAAAGTGATCCATGAAACCCTGCCCTCCACTCTCGGCAACTGGGAAACACAGAAACAATAAAGCCCTAGCTCTCACGTAACCAGCCCATCACGCCATCAACAGCCCCTTAGCCGCTATGATCCTCTCTCGGCAAGACTGCCCGTCACCAACCACCTTCACCACCTCATGAACGAAACCAATCCAACAGCCTCACACGTAACCTGCCTTTGCTCTTCACGCTAATCACCCTCTCACCACATATCCCTCTATTAACCACGCCCAGCCTCATAACCTGGCATCTCACAGCCCTCATGCGCGTACGTAAGCCAACAAATCAGCAAACCCTCACTCCAACACACGGCCAAAACGATAAACACACAGCCTTATTCACGCCTCAAAAATCATGCCTCATGCAGCCCATCTCTCTGGCACCCTCTCGCTCAAACAGCTCATCAACAACACTCAACTTCATCAGCCCATTCCCGCCCATTACTTCACTGCCACCTAGCCACAGATCAGCCACGCCACACTGCCCATATCCTCCACTCACGCCTGCCCTTCGATTCAGCCAGTAAATCACCGTATATCACCAATAAAAATAGCCTTCCATAGTCTTATAAACCATCCATCACTGCACGAATAAAACCCTTACTGTCCAGCCCCTCAAATTATCGAAAAACTGCTAAAAACAGTCCAGAAAAACTGCATCTTTACCACCGAAAACCGAGACCCCAAACAGCAGCGAAACGTAGTGAAAACAACAACCTGAATAGTGAAACAGCGAGGAAAGACGTTGAGTTAGCAAATCAGAGAAGTATCGGATCATTCACCCTTCCAACGGACGTGTAACACCCTTTCGTGAGACGACAAAAGAGGTTAGACCTGAGGGCAACCTTTTTACTTATCTTCTTTCGTTTTATTTATTTATTTTAAAATATTATTGCATGAGAGTCGTTTGAAGCATGATGTGATTGTGGATGAGCGGGATATGTGTTCCCTTTTGTGGTATATCGGATGGAAACCCGGACGTAAATTCTGTAGCCGATTCCGAATGACGGTAGTGCGGTCTGCACTCGGGATACAACGCCACGTACCACTTAAGAGACACATATTTTGTCTCATCCAAATTTGTATTTGAGTATGTTATAGTCTTTAGGTTATTCGTTTATTATTTAAAGCATGGTTTAATTTAGTTTGTTATTTATTTGTCAAAGCATATTTAGGTTGTTCCTTATGCATATTATTAGTTTATCATGTGTTAAGATAATGATTTATACATGTTGATTTAATGGTTCAATATGCTCGTTGTGTTACATTGCGTGGAGTTATTTGGATGAAAACATGTTAGATCTAAGTACCCTTGAGCATGATTATTGAGTAGATTTGGTTGATTCATTGCACAAATTATACCATCACAAGTGACATAAGTAAGGGACCATTCCGAACCCAATGGTTTGAGGTCTTCCCTTGCGAGGGGTGAGTGCGGCCTTAAATCTTTGTCCCGGTTCACACCGGGTGGCGACTCCATGTTATTTCGTACTTCCCAACTAGGCCGCGAGCCTAGAAACAGCGTCGCCCAGGTTCTGTTGTCTACAGTTATTTAATGATTATATTGTAAGATATAACTTAGGAACATTAGGTGAATCTAGTAGTAGCGAACCGGTAATTCAAACAAGACTTAGCTCAGGGGATCGTTGGTTACTGCATTGAAATAAAAAAGCTAGGGATACGACAACTAATAACCCTGAATTAGATAATTATTTATCTACAAATTTCGAGTTTCCAACTGAAAGTTTAGTTAGTAAAAATTTTAAAATCCTTGAATGGTGGAACCGACATCAAAATATATATATTGTTTTATCAATTATTGCTAAAGAGATATCGGCATCACCTATTTCCACCGTTGCGGTTGAGCAAGCCTTCAACTTGTGAGGCAATATATTGGAAGCTAGACGATCTTCATTACATCCAAGCACTCTAGAAGCAACAGCTTGTGTAGATGATTGGACTCGAGCTGATCTGAGACAACAAAAAGATGCACCCGATGATTTTGAAGACTTGTTCGATAATGCATCTGCAACAACAAGTGCAAGCGGAACCGCAGCTGCAGGATCAACTGATAATGATGATTGATAATTACAAAATTGTAAATTTCCAAAGGAGAAATATCTTAAAATTGTAATGGAACCACGTGAGATTTGATTCCTCTCACCCCTGGAGGATACGTAGGCAACTTAAATTTTTTTAAATTTAAGTTCAAGCTCTTCAATTTAATAATTTTATTTATTTATTAAATTAATCTAATTTATTTTCGAATTTTTTTATATAATTAAAAAAACGGTTCGAACCGGAACCGGAATCGACCGGTTCGATTCACGGTTCCGGTTTCACTTAAGTGTGGAACCGAGAACCGACCGGTTCGGTTCGGTTTTGAACCGAAACCGAACCGCCGGCCAGGTCTATACCCAAGTGTTCTAAGCTCACTACTAATTATATGAACGTGTAGTGTGTGAGCTTGATGTATGAGAGTGTATGATGATGAATGTTTAATAAACTCTATGTTTTTGTCTTAGTATAAAATTATATGAAGGTTTAAGTGTGTGGCAAAAGCGAATTTAATGCTCAATTTATAGTAAATTGCAAACTGCCCCCAACAGCTCTGTCTGAGACTAGTATGTCGGTCTCCAGACATCGATATGCCGATCTGGCAAAAGCAACAACTATATTACCGTTTGAGAATATAAACGTTACACCGGTTTGACGACCGATATGGTGGCCGATAAGGTCTGTGCCGGTTGCCGAGAGCTTGTAAAACAGAGGCTCACCGGTATGATACATAAAAGTTTTTGCGATCATGTAAACCTTAGGTAGGCCAGTATGGTAGACCGGTATGGCCTATGCCGGTTTTCACGAGCATGAAAAACATAGCAGGTCCACCGGTATGCCGGTCTTTGTGCCAAAATGCAGGAATTGAAGGTTAAAAGCATTTTGCACATGATCATAATGCATCTATATGAATGTACATATGTCCTATGAGCTTATGACTTAAATAACCAACTCACTTTACAAAGAGAGTCATAAGCTAAGACCATACAAGATTTTCTTCATTTGTCACTTGTCTTCACATTCGTTGCTCTTCACCACCAATGTGCTTCGACATCTTTTTGTAATGTTTCGCTAATGCGCATCAAAGACTTCTAGTGTTGCGTAATCAAAATTCATCTTGAGAATATGTCGCTAACAGCTCCCATGAGTTGAACCCTGATCTCTCAAATGGCAGATCAAGACTCAACCCATTGAACCAAACACTTAGGGACTACATACAACATATTATGTTGTATATATTATTATTTCCCTACATAAAGGTTTTGTGGTATCTATAAATCAACCATAAATATGACTTTAAAGTTAATAATTTCACAAAATAATAAAAATCTTATATTTTCAACAAACAATTGTAGAGTAAAATCACAGTTACAAGTATTTACTAAATACTTTCCAGTCATTTTAAGCTACAGCTGCTGTATAGTAGTCCCAAATATAGCTATAAAAGTATTCATATAATCACCTCCATGATTTGATTTATATTTAGCTCAAACATCTTGTTTCCATATGTCAAATGGACTGTACATATATCCTATTACTGTGAATAGAATTAGGAACAACTAAGTGGTTAGTTTACGGTGACCTGCTCAAATTTCATTTTCTCCCCTACTCACGAGCCTGATTTTTTGTCAATATCTTGGATTTGAGCTGCTGAATACAGACTGGGATAAATGATGTTGTTAGCTTACTCATTAATTTTTTAATAAAGAATTTGATGTAAAAATTGAAGATGCCTCATCTAGCTCGGACCGTGTGGGGATCACGGCCACCATTGGCCCGTGAACCTCACGTGCCACCCCTTCACAAGTGTTTCACCCGCCAGACGCCCCTTGCCTACTTGTGTAACTCCATCAACCGAATTCATCACAAAACAGATGCGCCCTCCGTGCAATATGTTGGGATTTCACTCCCTCTCGGGCATCGGTTCTCTTTCGAAATTTCACTCCCGTTTAGGTTTCGACTCTCCGTCGGGCTTCGGCTATCTGTTGGTATTTCGATTCCTCTCGGGCTTCAGCTCCCTCTCGGGTTTCGACTCTCTATCGAGTTTCGCTCCCTCTCGGGTTTCAACTCCCTTTCGGGTTTTGGTTATCTTAGGCTTTGGCTCTCTCAGGCTTCGACATCCTCTTGGGATTTCACTCCCTCTCGGGCTTCATCTCCCTCTTCATGCTTCATCGGTTAAAGCTCTCTCTTGGGATTCAGCTCCCCTTTCGGACTTCGAAGGTTAAAGCTCCTCAATTATCTCACAGTTTCCAGCCTCCAAGTTTCAAGATTTCCAGTTTCAGGTTTCCGCTCTCTGATTTCAAGATGCAACCTCAAGTTTATTTATTCGTCACCGGCTTGAGTTTGAGGGGAGTGTTAATGAAATAATATTATGGGAATACTATCTCTTTATTAAGCAATCAATCTCCAAGATATGATTCCTAGAATCCTTAAGTTTTATGATTTTATTATATTTCCATTATTAGTATTAGTTCTTTCCTATTTTGATTTTCTATATAACATATATAACGACACCTACCATTGTAAATATAATATAGAGTGAATTCAAAAATTTCTTCAATTATCATCTAACATCTAATTAGGGGTTGCAATTTGGGTTATGATTCATTTATTCGTTCGATTCGCTTTAAAGCGAATATGGGTTTGAAAAAATGGATTCATTTAATAAATTGGTCAATTCGATTCGATTCGTTTAATTGATTACGAATTTAAGCTCATTGATTCGTTTATGATTCATTTTATTATTTTTATTTACTAGTTCTTGTTAATTTTCAATTAAGATTCGAGAAATTATAGTTAATTATCATAGAAAAAGTAATATTTTCGATATTTGGTGATGTATTTTTAGTAAATATATTAATTACATATTGCATATGTATATATTCATGAAGAATTAATGTAAATCAAGTGTGGTAAATGATTTTATTAAATATTTTGATTTGATTCGTTTATGATTCGATACAAATTCGATTCGTTGATTCGTTTTACCACCCCTCTACATCTAATGTTCTAAATCTAAACTAAGATTGCAATAATAAGCATATGTCTATGCTTCAATTATCCTTATATTTTGATAAAAATCCGATAAGATTGCAATAGTAATAGAACATAAACAGGCGACCAACATAATGAGGGAAAGATATTATGGACATTGGAGTATGAGGATAACAGTTCATTTGGTTGCACTTTCTGCACGTGATGTTTTTATATATATAACTACAAATGCAAAATGTAGACAAACTGCCAAAACAATAAAGATAAGGTTGCTCTGAGATATGAAAGCTATAAAGAAATCATGGAATCAAAGTTTGTGAGCATAACTCAATACCTATCTTACCCTTTTCATTTATCTTATAATATTATTCTCGTTTTTCCTTATTTCTTTTTGTAGCTAGAAAAAACGATTAAAATGGTTCAGACATATATAATATAAATCTCTAAGTGTCTTAGTGAGAAAAAAAGAATAAATGATGTTGTCATATATCAAGTGAAACAGGAAAAGATCTAAATTGACATTCACATAACTATAAAATGAGAAATTTTATTTAGCAAATGAATAAATTAAGATCTAAGCTTAGAAAGCTTATGTAAGTGTAGCCGGAATTTTTTGAGTGTTTGTGATTTGATCTCAAATACTTCCTAATCCTGAATCTTATCATAAGATTATAGGGTGTGGCCATGTGTGTGTATATATATATATATATATATATATATATATATGAGATTATAGGGTTTTTGTAACTTGATCTCAAACACTTTTCTTTATTTGGCTTTGAGTAAGCTCGGTACAATTCTCTCAAATGGTAGGGTAAATGACAAGCTTTCTCTCTCTATCTCAAGCTCTTAAGTTCTGAATTTTACAAGTTATGTAATGCAGAAATTGCTAACCCTTAAAATTATGACTTCAACCCATTTATATAGGCTCACAAATAAATTATTCCACCAACTCTGACATCATCTCATGTCACTTAGTCATCATTGCGGCCATAACTCTCCTCAACCACCCCCAATCTCGCTAATTAGATTAGTCCATTCCTCTGCCAATGCATCGGCCTATGGTGGCCTCTGGCGGCCTATGGTGGCTTTACTCTGCCACTGTTCTGCCACTGCACCGTCCTATAGCGATTAGCAGGGCATACGACCATTATGAACTGATGCTTTCCCTCCATCATAATTAGCCTTCTCGAAGCACATCTTCCCATTTAGGACATACGTCACAAGACCTCAATACTGGTCGGCCTGTGATCTTCGTTTATCGGATCGATATACCGAGGTAAATGATACTTATCAAAGTCATGCCCAACTCTTCAACTAGATCGGGTTCGCACATAAGGAGCTCATCGGGTTGGGTTCTACATATTTTCAAATAACTACAAATCTCCCTCTTCATGTGGTCAGCTTGGTACTACTAGCTTCATCTCCAACATGTTCTACCTTCGGGAGACTTCTCTGTACCATGAAGTCGGGTCTTTTTGTCAAACCCCATCTCTCTCTGGGCTCTTGGACTTTGCTATCCACTTTTGTTCAGGTACAATTTCTATTATATCCCTCCTCGATATCCAAACCTTCATCGGAGTAATAGCTTTCAAAAAACCACCATGAACAAAATGTAAGTGCAGCCGGAAACTTTTTGAGTGTTTGTAACTTGATCCCAAACATTCCCTAATCCTGAATCTTGATCTCAAGCACTTTTCTTTATTTGGTTTTGATATTCCTTATCCTATTAGGATTTGAATCATGATTCTCGTATTAATATCCTTCACACATTTTTCTGATGCTGTTTATCTTACTGTTGCTCGTTGAAGTAGAATGATTTAGAGTCTAAATCTTCTCTAAAATTGGACATCGGCTTTCGTCCTATACAACAAATCACATACAATATTCTATAAATTATATGATATTTTTTAGTTACATTTTAGTGACATTTCAGCTTCAAATAGTCGTACATTCTCTCCCAAATGTACAATTATTTGAAGCAAAAATGTCATTAAAAATATCTCTCTAAATTAAAATTATTGTAAATTATATCAGTCTAAGTGATATTTTTTATTCCATCAGTTGTGTCATGCCATGTAAATTTATACAAGATTTGATTGTTTACGAAAAAGAATATATAGTTGTATGATTTTGATTTACTCATTATTTTTTATTATACAAATATCCATACGTGATGCACTTGGTGGAATTGTCCTCCACCAATTATTGTAAGTTCAACAAAACTATTGAAAATGAAAAATGAGGAGTTGGGACTACTTCCATGATTTTGGTAGGGCTTGCAACAGTTCAGTTGATAAGGCTAATTTTAACTCTATTATTGGACTGGGAAAAATAAAATCTATATCAATAGGAACCACTCGTCACATCGAAATTATCTCTATCAAAATAAATAAATAAATAAAAAGGAAGAAAGAAGAAGAAAAATATATAACTTGTTCGTGTGTTAGGCATGACCAAAAATCTCAAATCACGATTGCGATTCAATATCATATGTGGGGTAAAAAATCATTTTGATTTAAAAATTGATACGAGATTTAGAACGATCTTTAACAAAATCTCAACTCATCCCGATCGATTATTAACTCTATTTTTGCCATAGTAATTTGGAAATTATAAAACAAAAACAAAAATGTATGAGTGGCTTTAACGATTTTTTTATTATTATTATTATAAATTTGATAATAAAATATAAATAATTTTTTTTTTTTTTTTGGCCAAGTTCATTTATATATTTGACTATATTTTCTATCAGTAACTTTCATCCGTCAATATGGACAAAAGGATTGAAGATTAACGTAACGAAAAATGCATGAAGAGCATAATTAAACTATAGATAATTAACATAAAAAATGAAGACGAAAAAATTTAATATTCACTTCTTTATAATTCCTCAAAATAAAAAGTATCTTAATTTTTATAAAATTACATAAATTATAGATAGTA
Organism: Zanthoxylum bungeanum; assembly: GCA_019454045.1. Taxonomy (NCBI): domain Eukaryota; kingdom Viridiplantae; phylum Streptophyta; class Magnoliopsida; order Sapindales; family Rutaceae; genus Zanthoxylum; species Zanthoxylum bungeanum. Next base: position 25,915 of record SKCR01003187.1, read on the forward strand.
TTAGTTTTATTATTACATATTTAAGGAGAAATCTCTCAAAATTGAATCGGTGTCAGTGTCTGTCGTTGATAATGTTTATCATGTCAGCTTCGTCGTGTTTATAATGTTTATCATGTGCTGACATTTTTTTTTATTGTGACCTTTTATCTTTTAGGACGACTAATCAAACGAAAAAAATGACCATTTTTTCTGGACAAAAACGTGACTTTTTAAAATTAAAAAAAAAAAAAAAGGACCACTTGACATAATTAAAATAATAAATAAATGTTTGGAATTTCAGTTGAAATGTTATTATTAATTTTTTGTTGTTAACAAAAATAATGTTTGGTAAACTTTTAAAACTCGCTCATTTCATAAGTTTTCCCATTTTTGCATTTTCTTTTAAAATTGAATGAAAGATTTCATTATTAGAAACATCATAAATGATATAATTACACGATTATTTTAGCTCGAATATAATATTTAAGATAACCTGAAACTCAACTACTCAAGTATAGTTAGAATAAAATTAAAACATAACAACATAAAACAATATGTATCCCAAAAGATAACTTAGATGACTTAGCTCTTATAGTGAAAATAATGCTTTGTTTGGATTGGAGTTTGAGAACGGTAATGTAAAGTAAAATAAATTTTGATGTTTGAGAAGAATTATTTTAGAGGAATGTGATTTTTTAAGGTTATTTTATGAGTTGAAAATTCCTCCAAAACCTCAGTAGTCATCTTACAAAAATTTGAGAAATTTTTTCTCAAAATTTTAAGAAAAAATAGGAAAAAATATAACTAATTAAGAGATGTGGGATGGGAGGTTTTTGATTTTGGGCTTTTTTTTTATTTATTTAATTATTTATTAATAATATTGACTTTTAAAAACATGCGATGTTGGAAAGTCTTTTATAAAATAACCCACCACATAATTAATGAAACTATTGAAGTTCCTCTCACAATCTTATCATTTTGACAAAAAAAAAAATATTAAAAATCTAAACTCACGTCTATCTATTTTAATAATATTATACAATGAATTAACAACACCGTAATAATAAAATTTACCAAAACCTATATACTCTTAGTTTTAAAACTCACAAGTTCACAAAAGCCCTTAAATTCATCATAACCTTTAATATTAGACTTGTGTATGATTTTTTTAATCTTCTAGGCTATGAATTTAAAATAAATAAAATAAACACAAGAAAAAATACAACTCGTCTCAATTTATCATAAAGATTTATGTACAATTAATCGAATTCTCGACTCTGAATAGTTTTGCCCCTTTGTTGTTAGTAACTATTAAAAGATTTAAAGCGGATTATATTTACTTAAAAAAATGTAGAAGCTCAAAGACCCAGAAAATAACATCTCTAAAGTTCTATATTTGCTATGCTTTTGCTTTTACTTTTTACTTCAATTACTTTTTCTCTTTAAAAAAACACTCTTAGCATTAATTAATTTATGAGTTAGTTTTTAAATATGAATTAATCATTTAGCTAAATTTGATTATCATCATCATCATCATCTTTTGATTGTTGTTTGTTTTTTAAGAGGTAATATCTTTTTGTATTTTAGAATTAGGATTTTTTTTTTTTTTAGGTTCATATATTTATTTATATCGCTGGCTGCTTTTATTTTTATTTATTCAATAAATCCAAGATATTCGAGGTTTATTGAATGTTTGTAAATAAATGTTTATATAAACGTGGTCCATGTGTTTTAATGGTCCATGATATACGCTTTTGTCTTTGTTTTATTTATTTACTATCTGTTAGGAAAAGAAAATGAAATTTGTTGACTTACTAATAACCATTCGTTTATTATATCCAAAATATCATGGCCACATGAAGCAGATTTAAAAAATACATGTAAGAAAAAATGTAAATCATTAGTAATATAATTATAAATATATTATTGGTAGGATATAAAATTTAGAAATTGAATTGATTAAATATGAAATTAACAAAATAAATGATGTGAATGAAATTGAAATATAGAGATAAAATCTTAGGTTTATATAGCACACAACGTCTTTAAAAACAAATTCGTTTCTTACCGTTGATGTTTAAGATTATTTCGGCGTCTGTATCTAGGATATAACGAGATCGAGATATCTTTGATGTGTAATCAAATTATTCCCAACGAACTTCTAATATGCTCGAATTATTTCAAGATAAAAATCGGAGAACACGACAAAGACAAACAGAGGAAATGGTGGAGCAGGTGCGTGTTACGTTGTGTAACTTGTATTCTCTCATAAACTTTAAGGAATGAATTAATATATAGTCATTCATAGGGATCAAATTCGAAAAGTTATGACCACCATATTAATTTGATACTTAATCAACGAGTAACTTTTCAAATTCATAATTGCCGAATTTAATTATAGTCATTAATTTGGTAACTATTCAAATTTGTAATTGCCATATTTAATTCTAACAATCAATTAGTTAATTAATTCTGTAATTAATTCATTAATTAAAATCAGTTGAAGAGTAAAAAAAAATTAAAAGGAAGTTATAAAATGTAACTATACCGGAGCTGACTCGACAGATTCCGGTATCTGTGTGCGTAGTACATGCAGTTACACATTGTTCAAATCAATCAGAGCTTGGATTTGCACCGTCTTCTCTCACAAGTAGAGAGAGTCTTTATACTTACATTACTACTCAATCATAAATGAGTAATTATATATAAAGTCATTTAGCCTTAATTTCCTTTCATGTGTAAGATAATGAACTTTCTCTTTAATTTTTCTTCTCAATCATGTACTTTGAGAGATAATTTTTCATTCACTTAAGTATTATTTTGAGCATATAATTTATGATTCCGAACTCATGAAGTAGAATTTGAATAACTCATTATCAAAATAGGGCTCACTCAAAATTATACCACTTAATAGAACCTGTTATTTCCCCAATAATATATATATATATATATATATATATATATGAAAAAATTTATAAATTGCTTTCTCTTACTATTATAGACTTGTATTTTATTTTATTTTTTTGTCGAGGACATTTATAGTGCTTTTGTATACTCGTAATTAAAATGAGTTAGAATCAAAATCAAAATAAATTATTTACTTCGCTACAGAAATCATAATCGATATCAAAAATCGGAATTGTAAGTTCCATTTTTATTGGCACTGTCCGTGACAAAACAAGTTCAATTGATTTGTAACAAGTCTTGATGATCTTGGAGCAATTGGACTGGTTTTTGGCAAAGTTGGAGTATTTTCATTAGTGCTGTGTTCGTTGAAGTGTTCGAACGTGTGGCGTTAGTGGCACGTTCTCCATTGGGTTCGAACAAAATATTTCAGATAGCAAACGTTCGTGGTACGTTCGAACGAAACATTCTAGAGAGCCAGCATTCGTGGTGTGTTCGAGTAGCGTTCGAACGAGTTTTCCAGTGGACACGCGTTCGTGGTGCGTTCGAGTAATCGTTCGAACACGTCTGCGATTTGAACGTATTTTTTCAGCATTTTCACTTTGAAAAACCTTAAATCTTCACCATACCTATAAATAGAACATATAGCCACCATCTCCATGCATTGAAACACAAATCTTTTGAGCCCAAATCTTTCAAAGCTTTCAACCTTCTTTGATTCCACCATTGAAGACTTCTTCATATTCTTGTATTCTTTGTTAATGGTGAGAATCTCTCTTTAATAAACCTTCAACACAACCTAACCCAAAATTCCTAATCCTTAAGAGTTCTCACGGATGAAGATTGGTAGTCAAAGTTCCAGCGATTAGAAGTGAAGAGACAATCCGCTCAAAGACTTCATAGGTTCTAAAGAAAATCGTGGGTTACGGGCTTGAGGAGTTCCTTAAGTTCTTGCAGTCTAGAGGTACTTGAGTCGGTGAAATCGCCACCATAGGTCTTGATCATCGCTGTAAGGTTTTCTCTATATAGTGGATTGGGCTGGTAGCCGAGATACCCGAAGTGGTTTTTTACTCGCACGAATTTTTCACTTCATCACCAAAATTATTTTTTTGATTTTGTATGATTGATTTAGTATCCTCAATTTATTTTATTTGTTTATATTGTGGTTGCTTATTGAGAATCTATAGGCACATTAATTAAGATTTGTCTTGATTAATTGTGTTTAATTCTGCATAGGGTTGGAACCTTAGATAATTACGTACTTTTAATTGGTATCAGAAACCGAACTCGATCATTGACCCAGTTGTTATGGATCGTAGTCAACCTTTAAATTGTCCGTCATTTTTTGATGGCATGAAATATTTACATTGGAAGGTTCACATGAGAGTGTTCCTTTTTTTTTAGATGAAAGGGTCTGGATGACAGTAGAATATGGGTGGAAATCTCCGTAGTTATAGTTGATGAGGTCTTTTCCCATAAAGACAAATTGACCTGGACCAATGATGATTTTTACACTAGCAATAGGAACAGCTAAGCAATTAATGTCATTCATGGTGCTGTTTGTTCTACCGAATTTAGGAGAATCTCTATGTGTGAGATAGCCAAGGATGTTTGGGTCATCCTGCAGACTGTGTATGAGGGCACATTGTCTGTTAAAAAATAATAGACTCTAGGATCTTGCTACTAGGTTTGAGGTCACCCGGATGAAAAATGATGAGACCTTTGATGAGTTCTATGTTGAGATTAACGATGTCGTTAACTCAAGCTTTAACCTATGAGAGATTATCCCTACCAGTAGGATAGTTATGAAGATCCATGAATCCCTGCCTGATAAAATCCTACCCAAGATTACTGCCATCGAAGAAAGCAATGACCTTGATCAGCTTAAATTAGATGACCTCGTAGGAAAACTGCAGGTTTAATGAGAAGAAACTTCATGGTTATAAAAAGCCAAAAACTATAGCGATGAAGATCGTGAAAGAAGTCGCTCATGATCCGTCTAATGATGATGATAATACACTAATGGATCATGATTTGGCCATGTTTGCAAAGAGGTTTAAGAAATTTCTTAAGCTAAAAAAAGTGACAGTAGCAATAATTGGGATATGGAGGATATGCCTAGAAAAAGTAGGCATAGCTGGAGAGAGTCTGGAGAGGATAAGGGTAGTAGACCCCATGGTATCCAGTGCCATGAATGTGAATGATATGGGCACATTAGACCTGAATGTCTCACACACCTTAAGACTAAAGGTAAGAAAGTCATGGCAGCCTCCCTTAATGATTCAGAAGGTGGCTATACTTTTGATGAGTCTCTTAAAGACAAGGGCAATTTTATGATTTTTACTGCTAGTGTGTCTGATGAGAGAGAGAATGAAGTTAATGATGTTTATTCAGAAGTCTCTCTCGATGAGTCTATTGATGAGGATAGTCTTCAGGTAACTTATACCGAACTGTTTAATGAGAGTTTAGCTATTAAGAAGACTAATATATAGGTCAATAAGATACTGAAATTAGTAGAGCTAGAAAAGAATGAAGCTCAAGCCAACTTTGAGCAAAACCTCTTGATGGTAGATGACCTGGAGGAGATGAATAGATGCTTAGTTGATAGGGTCCAAACTTTAGAGGCCGATCTTGAAGATACTAGAACCTGATTGTCTTCATCTTCCAATGGAATAAAAATCTAGACCACATGCTAGGTATTAGTGTTGAGTCTAATTGCAACAAGGCTTCATTATCTAGAGCTGTACCTAACCCTCCTAAACATAACTTAGGTAAGAAGCATGTTAAGTGTTGTCATGTGATTCCTCTGTTTGCTCCTCATCTTGTGTCCCAACCTCGACCTAGAGGTATTGTGGGTAAACCTCGCTCTCATCCGAGGTTTGTGCCTATGTGTCATCACTATGGCAAGCTTGGACATATTAGGCCTAAATGCTTCACGTTGCACAAACAAAAGAAGATGCCTAAGAGTGTGTCACCTACATTTGAATCTTCAGATATAATGTCTCAAGTTTCTACACTAACCAAACAAGCTAAATTCCTTAGTGAGAAACTTGTTGTGTTGACTATAAACTCTCAAGTGGAAGAGATTCCTAAGAAAGTTTGGGTGAGGAAGCAAGCTATCTTCCCAACTACTTCTAAATGTCTTGACAGACATGATGAGAGTGCACTTCGGTGTAACTCTTCCTAGAAGTTGTATTTGTTTTCTCATTGCATATGTGTGTGCGTATGTTTTATGTTTTTGCACGTTTATTTTCTTTTCACTGCATATGGGTGTGTGTGTTTTGTTTTTGGTATATATTCCTTGATATATAAGATGGAAACCCGGACATAAATTTCATAGCCAATTCTAAATGGATGGTAATATGATATGCACTCGGGATACAACTTCACGTACCATTGGATATTGACAAGCCATGTTGTGTCTTTACTTTTTTTTTTTGTGTTAAAACTGAAAGATAAAAATAATAATATATAAATTGTAAAAGACCAAAAATATTTTTGTGGCTTGTTCGAGCATGAATAGCATGTTGCATGTGATCCTGGTATGTAGGATATATGATTGTGCATGCTTAATATGCTTTTATTTTTTTTGCTGCTCTATATGCATAAGTGTGTGTGATAAAAAATCTTGGTATATCTTTTGCTTGCACCTCACATACACGATTTTATTTTTTCAAGGCTTGGTGGCATGCATGAGTTTTTGGACTAGCAATCTAATTTTTACCATACTTTATTCACTAAATAGTGTGACCTTTGACTATATGACATTGCTATCCCCTTGTATAAGAAAAAAGAAATAAAATAAAATAAAATAAAAAAGAAATTTACATGAGACTCAAGTGCAAAAGAGCCAATGAGGCCAAATTCAAAAGATAAGGGTAAAAATCTTTCACTCGTAAGAGTATTTATTTATGAGCTCATGATATTTATGGGGGAAATAACGTAGCATGCATCTAATATTGCTTAATTTCAAGTCCTAGTGGTGCTGTGTTTGAATATCTATTTTTGTGGACTTGGTTTGTTAAGAGGTGAATTTCTTTGGTTGTGTCCAGCTCATAAAATAAGGTCTTAAGTTTTGATTCGTTGTGCACTTATTTTTTCACGCAAGTACTTGTTATGTTTTGGTGTTTATGTCATATGCATACGTGTAATATTTAGCAAAATCTGAAGTGATGCATGTTATTTCATGTCATAAACAGCTGAATACTGACAGAGTATTATTGTATTGGCTTGAAGTGTTGTTTCAATTAGTTTTTTTATTGAAAAAAATATTTTTACCTCATTGTGTGCCTGTGTATGCTTCAAGCTTTTGCATACATTCTTTCTTTGCATATCTATGAGTGTTTACTTCCCGTTTATTTTTAAGCTAACTATGTGGGCCTGTTAGTGAGGGGGAGTTAGTTTTGTTTGAATAATTCTCTTGCATAAGTTATCTCATGTTATTTATCCTGGTACATTCATCCTTTGTCATTTCGTGAAAAAAATGGAGAGTAGTTTAAGGGAAGTAGTAGCGTAGAATATCTATTTGATATCTACGTTTTAAGGAGAGTTAAGATTAAGAGGGAGAATGATATCTACTTGTACATGCATGAGTTTTATTGTCATTTGTGGATGTTTCAGGTAAGCAGGTTTGTTGCTGGGGTGTCATTGATTTCAAGACTACTCTATTAGGTTTTAGATCGAGTCCTTATATAATAAGTCACTGTTTTGATGTTGATATTTGACTATTTTCTTTTTGGGTCTATTACCGTAGTCTTTGTATTAGGTAGTGTTTTGTCATGGAATACCAAATGGGGAAATTATAAGTTCCATTTTTATTGCCATTGTCTGTAACAAAACAAGTTCAATTGAGTTGTAACAAGTCTTGATGATCTTGGAGCAATTGGACTAGTTTTTGGCAAAGCTGGAGTATTTTCGTTAGTGTTGCGTTCGTTGCAGTGTTCGAACGTGTGACGTTAGTGGCACGTTCTCCATTGGGTTCGAACAAAATATTTCAGATAGCAAACGTCCGTGGTACATTCGAGGAAGCGTTCGAACGGAACAATCTAGAGAGCCATCATTCGTGGTGCGTTCGAGTAGCGTTCAAACGAGTCTTTCCAGCGGGCACGCATTCGTGGTGCGTTCGAGTAATCGTTCGAACGCGTCTACGATCAGAATGCGTTTTTCAGCATTTTCACTTTGAAAAACCTTAAATCTTCACCCTACCTATAAATAGAACATATAGCCACCATCTCCAGACGTTGAAACACAAATCCTTTGAGCCCAAAGCTTTCAACCTTATTTGATTCCACCATTGAAGACTTATTCATCTTCTTGTCTTCTTTGTTAATGGTAAGAATCTCTCTTTAATAAACCTTCAACACAACCTAACCCAAAATTCATAATCCTTAAGAGTTCTCAAGGAGGAAGATTGGTAGTCAGAGTTCCGGCTATTAGAAGTGAATAGACAATCCACTCATAGACAATCCACTCAGAGGCTTCATAGATTTTAAAGAAAACCGTGGGTTACGGGCTTGAAGAGTTCTTTGAGTTCTTGCAGTCTATAGGTACTTGAGTCGGTGGAGTCGCCACCATAGGTCTTGACCATCGCTGTAAGTTTTTCTCTATATATAGTGGATTGGGTTGGTAGCCGAGATACCCGAAGTGGTTTTTTACTCGCACGAGTTTTTCACTTCATCACCAAAATTATTTTGTTGATTTTGTATGATTGATTTAGTTTCCTCAATTTATTTTATTTATTTATATTGTGGTTGCTTGTTGAGAATATATAGACACATTAATTAAGACTTGTCTTGATTAATTGTGTTTAATTACTTATAGGGTTAGAACCTTAGATAATTACGTACTTTTAGGAATAAATTATTAACTGTGAATGTTGGTTTTCGTCCGAGATCCACAATCGAGAATTTGTAGGTTGGGGGCACTAGCGATCCTGCAAAACAAAGGTAGAGTGAGCATGGAGGTTACTGCCCACCGGTGTGGTGGGTGTCGTAGGCACTCCGACGCTCAAGTCAGTAATGAAGACGAGCTATAAATAATGAAAGAGAAAGACTTAATGTTACATTGACTTCTGTTGACTGCCGTGAAGGCGGTGGCCGGTGTTTAGAGAGTAAGAAGCTTAGAGAGCTCAAGTATGAGAGCTCAGACCTGCCTAACAATGAGTCGCCTCTTCACTTTATAAGCTCATTCGAGATCTGCTTTAAAGGCTTGCTTTAACTCCTCCACTAATTGTTTGTCAGTTAAATATCAAAAACGGCTAACCACGTAAGGGAATTACTGACATTGATTCTGGCGTTTTAGGTTTGGGGTAACTGACAAGTCTTGGGTTTACATAAATGTCTCTCTGGGGCTGAGGAGGTAACTGGGCCCTTGGATCTAGTCTGTTCTGGGTTCTGTTTGGTGGGATTTGGCTGTTAACGAAAAGTCAAGATTGCTCTTGCCCCAAATTTTGCCCATACATTAACAAGTTACAAAAATGTCATTAGTTAAATTTATATATTAATTTATTATTTGCTAATTATTTATTAATCACTAATAAATTATAAATCTTGATTTACTCTTATTAATTATTTATTATAATATTGTATCGAGAATTAAAAAAATGATATCAAATATTAATTATGGATAAAATTATAATTATCCATTTACACTCATATTTCTCATTCCCAATTTCATGGATCCTACTCTTAATTTTATTCCATTTCCAATCAAGGAAATAAACACACCATCATAGTTTTGTATGTAAAAATGTTGGTTACACAGCAAAATCCGAATATGGACCTAGGTCCGTCCGGTTCTGGAAGCAATTTCGTTACGTCGGGTCTGGTTTCGGACCCGGGTAAATATACTCGGTCCGGACTCGGGTCTACCCGATCCGGATCCGGATACAGATACCCAGTTTACTATTTTTTTTAATTTTTTTTAATTTTTAATTGTATTATTTTATATTTATATTTGGATTTTGTCAATTTTATTAGTTTTATTTCAATTCTTTTATACTTTTTAATTATATTCTATTTTTTTTTATATATGCATATTATTATATTTTTCATTATAATTTAGTTTATTTTTTTTTATTGTTTCCCGGACTCGGGTCTATCCGGGCCGGACCCGTATGAACCCGGGTCCGAATCCGGATTCGCTTGGGTCCAAATTTTCAAGACCCGGGTCTGGATTTTTAATCTCGGACCCGGGCCGGGTCCGGGTCTTATTGCCATGCCTAGTTACACCAGATATGTTATGTCAAATTTTTAAAATGCGAATACAAAAATTTAATTACCTTTTCTATTATCATTTTTTTTTTGGGTACATGCTTGAAATAATTTTAGAACTTTATATTATTACTGAGTATACCTCTCAAATTCCGAAACTAACCCCGTCCTTAAAAGATTCCTTAGACAAACTGTATATGAAACAAATTGGCTACAATCGTATGATATGGGGAAAATGTTATATACACCCCTAAAGTTTCATTAAATAGATAAATATATTCATTTATTTTCAAAAATGGACATATATATCTAGTGGCGGAATTATGATTAAATTTAAGGTGTGACTAATTATTTTAGTGGATTTAGGTGTGGGCTAATTTCAAATTTCGGAGGGTTAAATTTTTAAAATTAGTGAGGAAATTTACGATTTCAGTCTAGGCTTCGGTATGGGTAGCCAACCCATGACTATGTCCATGTATGTATCCCAAAATTTGGTAAAATTATATATATTTACACACACATCCAAAGTTTCATAAAAAGGATAATTACACCCCTAAAATTTTGTTTAACAGTATATTGTCAAATTAAAATATTTACAGTTTTTACCACTTATCTCAATTCTAAAAATATGTAATTTTTATGAAATTTTGGGGACAATTCTAAAACTACGTAATTTTTATGAAATTCTGGGGATATATATATGTCTTTTTACTAAATTTTGTGGTACATATGTCCATTTTCTAAATTAAAGGAGTGTGTTTGTTCATTATACAAAATTTTGGGGTATATAGGTCCTAGTACGAGATGTGATTTGAATTATCATGTAGATAAACCTCAAAAGCTGACTGATTGATTAAGTCTATGTTTGATATTACGATTAAAACAATATGATGAATAAATAATAATCTATAAACATGTTATGTAATTTTAGTTTATACTAAAAAAATTACAGTGTGCTTTTTTATTATTTTGATGATGGAAAAAATTAAAAAAATTAACATTCTTAAGATTTAATTTTTGAAAGAAAATCACGATTAGTAATCACAAATTTTTATCATTAACCAATTACTTAAAAGCACAATTTTATCAATTTATTTTTTTACCATACATCAATCCACAAAAGCAAACAGAATCTAATTATGTACAATATTTGCAAGAAAGAAAAATAGAGGTTTTGAGACTTCATATATATATATATATACACACAATGTGATGATGTATTTTAGGAAAATGAAGTAATCAAAACTTCTATGTATATTTTTAGGTGTGCCCGTCGCCCCGACCACTCGAGGCAAGAAAAAGGTTCAGGAATTGATTATCAATTTCTATGAATATTTTTCGTTTATCCCATTCGCGTTTAAAATCTTTATAGTTTTTCCATTTTTAGTCCTCATTGTAGGCCTATTAATTTTTCTGATATTATTTTAAGTACATTTAATTTTATAATTTCTGTATTGTCACTTCCGTCGAATCAAAATCATGTATCACAACAACTAAATCTAATGTAACATCAAAAAGATAACTTATGAGTTTAGAATTATCTTCTTTACCCAAAATTCAAATTTATCAATATGAGATCACCGACAATAATTAATGTCAAAAAGAGAGAAAACTTGAGGGGAAAGAAAATACATTTTGACATTTGACAATTTATATATTTCTAAGAGTAATTTTTTGGTGTAATAGAGGCATGAGTGACGTGGTATCACCAATAAATTAATAAATGATATGTATGATTTAATATTAATATTTTTAATTATTTTTTAATATTTTAACACGTGTGGCAATTGATTATTGGATTGTTACACATATAATGTGGTATCTCCGTTGTATTGTAGATTTTTTCCTCTAACAGATGTGGTGAAGATACAACAAAAATCTACTTAAAACACAAGACCTTCTAAAAAAATTTGGTGTTGCTAGCTAGAAATATGATCTGATGAGCGAAAGTGATAGATTGTAAATTATTATTATATTGTTACATGGATGATGTGATATTTCCGTTGTATTATAGATTTTCTCTTCTAAATATTATTGGTGGTGTTAGCTAGAAATCTAATGAGTGAAAGTGATAGATTGTAAATTCAAGAAATTTATCACCACAAATAATGGAAAACCAATACATACATGCTAAAAGAATCTTACCTAAAGACACAATTGTATTATGTCAGACTTATTTGGCTTCATTTTTCATGTGACATAATTCGAAATGGTGCAATTAAATGAAGCAAACTCAATCTTTTTATCTCTCAAAATTTCTATATAAAGAGTGGCCATTGGTCACTCAAATCTCTCAGAGCTACCCTTTCTTCTCCTTCTACTTTTCTTTTCTTTTAAAAAAAAAAAATACAAAATGCTGAAACCACAGGTTCATCAATCCACATCTATCACAACTCTATTTCCATTCTCCAAGCCATTTCTCCATGGAAATAACCATGCATTTCGTCAAGTTCATCAGTCAAGCCCTTCATTTCAAAAAGGCCCCAAAATTCGAGTAGCTGGTTCTGCTCCTATTGACAGTACTATCAAAGCTATAGCAACTTCTGCTATAAAATCTATCAAAGTTAAGGCTGTTGTCACCGTCAAATCAACTCTTAGTACTACGGCCTCCATTGTAGACGATTTAGAAGATTTTTTTGGTAAAACCTTCAGCTTGGAGCTTGTTAGTGCTGACCTTGATCCCGGTATGTACTCCAAATAATAAATCAGCAAAAATTAAACATTTTTTTTCACTTATAAATAATTTGGGGTTGTCCTAATTTTTGTAATATTAAGTGCGATAGTCGAGTATTTAGAAAATACACTTAGTTTCCGAAAGAAGGAAAATTGCTTTTGATAATTTCCTTTTTCCTGTTCAAATTTTTTCAGATACGGGAACAGAAAAATCAACCCTAGAAGGTCGTGCACGCAAGGCAGGGTATGATAAGGATGGAGATGTGGTTTATGAATCAGAATTCAATATTCCATTTGATTTTGGAGAAGTTGGTGCAATATATGTGGAAAATGAGCACCAATCGGAGATGTACTTGACCAATATTGTTCTTTCTGGTTTCCCAAGTGGTGATCCTGTCAACATAACTTGTAAATCATGGGTTCAACCAAAGAATAAAAACAACCCCAAGAGAATTTTCTTTACTAATAAGGTCAGTCTCGTACACTATATATAAATTATTATGATTCATTTGTATTAATTAAGTTGTTGATTAATGTGAAAGTCTAATGTGTTGCTAATATTTCCACACACGTTAATCGTTATTATATTAAGACATCCTTCATTAAAATTTCACTATACATATATACACACACCATTAAGAGATCTCTTATTTTATTAGATAAAGTACCAAACTAAAAGGCAAAAATAATATAATTTTTAATGTTGTGTTAATTACCTTTTAGTGTATTGAAAATCTTTTTTTTTTTTTTTTTGGTTTGCCTTGGTCATTAAGCTCCAAAGGGATGAAAATAAGACCCGAAGATTGATAGAAATATGTCTGAAAGCTGTGAAAATAATGATAATAGGTTAATAGAATCAGGCTCGAAGAATAATAATTATATAATTTTTTTATTCATTCACTACCGTGAAGAATTGAACACATATCTACTTTATGAAGTATTAATGTCTTAATCGAAAATTGAAAAATAGTGTGTGTATACATCATTTCATTATTTGGATATGTACTTAATTACTCGAGCTTTATTATTACTCTTATATTGAATTTTTTTGGGACTAGTCATACTTGCCATCAAAAACACCAGATGGGTTGAAGAGGTTAAGAGATGAAGAACTTGAACATTTACGAGGTAATGGACAAGGAGAACGCCAATCCTCCGATAGAATATATGATTATGATGTCTATAATGATCTTGGAAATCCTGATAAAAGCCTAAAATTACAACGACCGGTGCTTGGTGGCAAAAAACTTCCTTATCCTAGACGTTGCAGAACTGGACGTCCACGTTCTGAATCAGGTATAGTATGATATAATTACATATAGATTCTATCATTTAAAATATAAACTTGATTTCCAAAATTATTAATAGGGGTCTAAAAGTTGGATTTTCAATTTATTGAGGTTTAAGATTGTTTAAATTCTTATGGAAGATTTGTAATGAATCTTGAAATGAAAGAAATATCGTTAATATTTGTCTTCTTAAATCAAAACACAACTTGATGATAACCTTTTTTTCCCTATTTTTGACCACCAATATGTGGTTAGGAGAGGAGAGGTGTGAATATTGCGGGTTTCCCCTCAATGTTTCCGATAAATACCATTTGCCCTCTTAATGTTTTTATAATACTCATTATTTTCTTGACCGAAAAATTAATATTCTTTTATAATTTTACCCTTTTATATTATACTTTTATTGAGATGTTAATTGATAATCTATCAATTTATTATTATTAATAATATTTTTAATATTCAAAAAAAAAAAAAAAAAGTATAAACATGATAATTTATTATTTCTTATAATATAACTATGATAATTTATTATTTTATTACAAATTTATAGATGATAAATGCTACTATAATAACATAACAATACATCAACTATCATGTCAATAAATTAGTATTAGAGAGTAAAATTATATATATATATATATATAAAACCTTATTTTTTTGAGGTGAAGAGGTAATAGAGTATTATAAAAATATTAAACTGACAAGTAGTATATACTGAAAACAGTACGGCTAACAACAAATGTTTTGTTAGACATTTTAAAACATATTCAGGTTACATAAACATTAAATTTATAACGAGATAATTTAATAAGACATGTTTTTTTTCATAAGTGATAATTAATTGAACTAGTAAAATTTTTTAGATGGTACAAGATGTCTGAAACTAAACTTACATGTAAGCCTGTCCTTTGCTATAGGCGGATTAGACGGCACGCCTATAGTCTCAATTTTTTTTTTAAAGAAATAATTAATAGTCAATTATTTTTATTTTTTAATTATAATATTATGTTATGATTAAGGAGTCTTAAAATATAAAATAGTCTTGGTCTCGAGGATTTTTTTTCCTGAAGAATCTTTCTTTTGTGGTCGGAATTTGATTTTTCCTGAATCTTGACAATTATGTAATTAGTGCAGATCCTTTAGAGGAGAAAAAAAGTGACAGTAATTATGTGCCAAGAGATGAAGCGTTCTCGGAAGTAAAGCAGGGAACATTTTATGGAAAGGCATTGTACTCAGGAATTCATTCAGTGGTACCATCCGTGGAAGCCATCTTTGATGGTGATAAAAAATTTGAATACTTCGCGGAGATTGACCAACTCTTCAATTTAGATGGATTTAGCATCACTGATCCACTTAAAAAACCAAATTTATTGAACATACTTCCCAGATTGATTAAGGTAATTAAAGAAACTGGCGAAGAAATATTGCAGTTTGAGACTCCTGAGGCTTTGCAGAGTAAGAATCTCTTCATAATTTCTCCCACAAGAATTTGTTTCCAGAGTATATAGTTATTTTGTGTGTTTTGTCATTTGCAGGAGACAAATTCTTTTGGCTTAGGGATGACGAATTTGGCAGGCAAACACTAGCTGGTCTCAACCCATTTAGCATACAGTTGATTACGGTATACACATCGAGTATTATTAAAACCTGCTGACTGACTTTTAAAAAAAACCTCTGATTAAATTTTTTGATATCAATTGTTAAATCTGTTATAAATGCATGAGTAGTGGAAGATTATTAAAATATCAGCACTTTATCTTACGAAGATTTATCTTTAATGTTGTTCTCTTACTTAATGACTTAAATTTTTTATTCTACAAATTCATGCAGGAATGGCCGTTGAAAAGCACACTCGACCCTCACATCTACGGTCCAAAAAAATCAGCAATCACCACAGAAATCATTGAAAATGAAATCGGAGGAATGATCACTGTTGAAGAGGTACAAATATAGGAGTACTATATAGAGATTAAATAGGGACAAAACAGAGAAAAAATAATTATTAAAACGACCTTGTTTTATTTTCTTCAAGTTTTAAAAAATAAAAAAAATAATAAAACGCAATAATATATATATCATTTAGTAAGAGAAATCAATGAATTGGTAAATTAAGCTTCTAATCTTTATTGATTTTTTGCAGGCTATTAAACAAAAGAAGTTATTCATCTTAGATTACCATGACCTATTGCTACCTTACGTAGAAAAAGTGAGAAAGCTCAAACACACGTCGCTATATGGATCTCGCACAATATTTTTCTTAAACCCAGATGAAACATTGAGACCACTAGCCATTGAACTAACTCGGCCTCGAATGGACGACAAGCCATTTTGGAGAAAAGTATATACACCCTCTTGGAATTCTACGGATTGCTGGCTTTGGAGGCTAGCCAAAGCTCACGTTCTTGCTCATGATTCTGGATATCACCAGCTTGTCAGCCATTGGTATGTACATAAATACGTAATTTTTGGATCAGGACTCAATACTGATCAGCTGAGTTTGTACCGAACACTGAATCAACTATCAGAATTTATCTAATATATACAGTTTTAGTTATCTCTTGACATTTGACATAGTACTCGATACAAATTCAGCTCAGTTCCCCGATTCATAATTTTTTTTTTGTAAGCCTGTCGACATGTGATTACATACTTATTTTCTTTGCAGGTTAAGAACTCATTGTGCGGTGGAACCTTATATAATTGCAACCAATCGACAACTGAGTGTGATGCATCCTATCTACAGATTGTTGCATCCTCATTTCCGATACACAATGGAGATCAATTCATTAGCTCGGCAAAGTCTTGTCAACGCTGGTGGAATCATTGAAGGCGCATTCTCACCTGGAAGATACTCAATGGAGTTTAGTGCCGTTGCCTATGAAAAGCAATGGCGGTTCGACTATCAATCACTCCCCAAAGACCTTATAAGCAGGGGAATGGCTGTTGAAGATCCAAATTCTCCACACGGCTTAAAGCTAACAATTGAAGACTACCCTTTTGCCAGGGACGGTCTTGATCTTTGGGATAACATAAAACAATGGGTTACCGAGTATGTGAATCACTACTATCCTGATAAAGGCCTTGTAGAGTCAGATACAGAGCTCCAAAAATGGTGGACTGAAATTCGAACTGTGGGACACGGCGACAAGAAAGACGAACCATGGTGGCCTGTATTGAAAACCCCACAGGATTTGATTGAAATTATAACAACAATTGTTTGGGTAGCTTCTTGTCACCATGCAGCTGTAAATTTTGGGCAATACACATACGCAGGATATTTCCCCAACAGGCCAACTATTACAAGAATAAACATGCCAGATGAAGATAAATCAGATAGGATTTGGAAACTATTCATGGAAAAACCTGATGAGGCACTTTTGTATACCTTCCCAAATCAGGAGCAAGCAGTTACAGTAATGGCTACTCTGGATGTGCTGTCGTCTCATTCTCCTGATGAGGAGTATATAGGGAAAGATATGGAGCCAGCATGGGGTGAAGATCCAGCTATAAAGTCTGCATTTGAAAGATTTAGTGGCAGGTTGATGGAGCTTGAAGGGACAATCGATGAGAGGAATGCGGATAACAATTTCAAGATAGAAGTGGAGCTGGTGTTGTTCCATATAATCTCTTGAAACCATTTTGGAAAGACGGTGACAAAGAAAAGGAGTTCCATACAGCGTCTCTATCTAGAGTCCTGATAGATATTGTTTCAATGAGAAGTACTTTTTGAGAAATTAGACATAGTGTGCTTAAATTTAAAAATTGCATGTGTGGTGTTGTTCATCAAGATTATGTATCTTCTTGTTTTCTTATAATGAATAAAGAATTGATCTTCTCTTTAGTAAATATTTTCTTATTTTTGAAGATCTTATGGGACACGACATTTGCTTCAAGTCTTTAACCTTATTTCAAAAGCAGGAAAAAACCTATTATGTAATCTAGGTTATCACGTGACTCATGTAACAATATAATAATATATTACAATTTTTGTTAAAATAATAATAAAAAAAAACTAATAAATGATAGTTGTATTTAAAATTTAATACAACTCATGAATAAGTGTTATATTACTTTATCAAGATAATTGTATTCCACATAGTAGGTCTTATGTTCATTTTTCATGGTGGCGTGAGTGAATTAAGAAGCCATATGATTATTAGTCTTCAAGTATGATTTTATTAGTTTTTGGGCTTTATTCTCATAACTTTCTGACATAGTTTTATCAGCTTACATGTCTTGTTCTCATACCATTTGAAACCTAGTCAATTGTACGGACCAAAATTGGGCCGAGGGCAAAACCGTCTTTTCACCTCAAACCCAACAGTATGCAAGGCCGAAAGTAAAGACCAAGCCCAAAGAATACAATATTATTGGATTACAATTAAACCATAAGCTTAATGACAAAATCTCTTAATTATATCAACCACATTTCCCCACTTTGCCTAACACAAGACATATTCTCACATGCTCAAACTTTTTATCAAGTGTCTGGGCGCGTTGTGGGACTTATGCCAGCTGCCAAAGATTATCCTTTTCATCTATAAATAGCAACGCAATTCAAGACACAAAGCATTCAAGCTTCTCCACTCTCATACAAGCCTCTATTCTCTTACACAAGCTCTCAAAGCTTCTCATTCCCTAAACACTTGTCACCGCCCTCACGGCCACCCAAAGAAAGATAAGGTAATAACAAGCATTGCTTTCACATTTTACTTGTTCACTGCTCATTTCATACAACTGACTTGAGCGTCGGAGTGCAACCGGCACCCACTACACCGGTGGGTAGTCTGCTCCCGCTCACTCTACCTTTGTTTTGCAGGATCGCTAATGCTGTAGGGGTTTTTAGGGGCTAAATCCGGTAACGCAGCGGAAGCGGCGGAAGATCGTATCTTCCGATTTCAAAACTTTTTCTCGGATAAATTAAATAAACATATTTATTTAATGTTCCAATAATCAAATTATGAAAATAAATTCAATAAAACAATTTTAAGTGAATTTACCGAAATACCCTTGCTTTGTATTTTTGTCCGTTTTAGTCCGAAATTGATCCAATCAATTTTGAATGATTCTAAATCATTTCTAAGATGAACTTATGATGTTCAAAACATCAAAACACCAAAGCAACCAAAATCCCCAAAATTTCTCTCAAAGCCGAGAGCACTCAATTGGTGCCAATGTTGACCATTTGGTCATTTCATGCTTCAAAGCTCATCCAAATGAAATCCAATCAACATGAAACTTTGCATGCATCATATACACACCCAAATGCTCAACATATCTCAAAACCCCCAAATTTAAAATAGGTTATAAACCCTAATTTTTCAATTTCCACAAATTGGACAAATTAGGCTAATTACATTAAATCAAATGTTTCAATCATCAATCTTTCATCCAATTCAAGTCTCAACACAATGAAACAACTCAAGATCAAATCTAGGTCATTTAAGAGTGGGTCAACAACTCTAGAATAGCAACATGGTTTCATAAACCTTAAAAGAATACATATAACTACAATAGTTACATCCTTTCTTCACCATACATGCTCAACACTTTCAAACAAATTTCCATCATCAAAAACACAAGAAATAAAGAAAAGAATAACTTAAGAAACTCATGAGAGGTAGCCTAGATCCTAAGGAACAAATTCCTTTCTAATAGTAAGTTTAAGAAACTTACAAAATCCAAGCTTTTCTTTAGGTTTTTTCTTTTCTCCTTCACTTTCTTTCTTTGTCTTTCTTCAATGGAATTTTGTTCTTGATAAAGTGTATTAGGTTAACTTCCAAATGAAATGAAAAACAATATATACTTGCATTAGAAAGGCCTTGGCCGAATTTGACAAAGGCATATACAAGAAATATTAATTTCAACTTCATTTGTTCAACTTGATCAAATATCTAAAACAACTTTAAAGATATTTAATTAAGTCAACAAAGGCAACTTAAGAAAAATATAACTCTTATATTTATAAAGTGTATGGCCGAAAATATCAAATAAATAAAGGAAATGGATATTTCAATTTTAACAATTAAAACAAATATCCAAGGAAGTCAAATTCAATTTGACAACCTTTTCCTTTAATGTAAAGTCAAACATTTACACTTATAATCATTTCCTAACTTTATCATTTGGTGATATATTTATATTTTAATTATATTAATCATTTAACAATTAAATAATTAAATAATTAATTAATACAAATATATCAAATATATGTATTATATTTACTTTAAATATCTCAAATACATATATTAATGATATATGTCAAATACCTTTATTTGACCATTTATTAATGTGTATTTAATAATATATCATATATTAATACAAATACACATTAATTAGGAAATGACGGTTCGGCCCGTTCGCATGTATTTTTCGTTTAACGATTAAACGATTTATAAATAATCATCATTATTCATAATTGTTGCTCTAGTGGCTCTACGAGTATGTTTCATTATTGAGACTCTCTAGATTCAGGTATATCCGTCATGAAATCCAATTTCATGTACATAATCTATCCACCCGTAGATTATAACGATCACGGATAAACTAGCTGAATCATACAGGTCGAGGTCATTGCATACGTATAATCCCTCCGTCACAGGTATCCAGATAATCCCAGAGATATAGATGTAAACGTCAAATCTCTATAGGTATTATCTCGTCGACGTATCTATTAGCAAATCTTAAATCTAACACTACTCGGAACTACTTCTTCGATGTATACTGTGGCCACAGATTTAACAGACTGCTAATAATATATGGACTACCTATGCTCTGTACACAGAACTGACGGATCCTATCTTGACACACACAGGATATCCTGAGGATCGATCCACACCCAACGAACAGGCGGAGGTCTGATCTAAATAGATCGGTGACGTGACTGCCATCTAAGTGTGGAGGATGTCTCATACATCCACAGTGGTGTCTCAAGTCGAAGGACCACTATGCTACTCAACCCGAGAAGATTCTTATTGACGTTGGTGTACCATCCATTAAGAATCTTCGGTGAGCCGTTCAGTGTTTATCCACTATAAACACCTACACGTCTATACGAGTCTCCATAGACTCATGGTTCATTGGGATAAACCATCGGACCAAGTCACGATATACGACATGTACTGGTCTCAACGGATTTGACTAACCGACCCGTGTTAGCAAATCTTGACCAGGAACTATGTTTGATAATATACATATAGCAGTGACACTTCCCAATGTCAATTACAAACTAACTTTGTACTGTGTACTGCATTATATATTATCGGCCTTTGTCTAATATATACATATCACTAAACCACATTTAGTTTCAATCTAATCGTAATCAGATCGAATATGTATATAAGAACAAGAGGTGCAACCATAAATAAGTAATATTATGGAATAAGGGGATGTTCGTATTCATGAATCAGACATAAATACTGTCCGGATTGGCGCTCTGAGCACCAACCCCAACAAATGCCCCCAAACTACAAATTCTGATTGTGGACCTCGGCCGAAAGTCAGCATCCACATTTCCATATAGTCTAGAGTGGATGAGCCCTATGAACCTTCACCAGGTTCATTCGACCGTAGTCTCCTAACATTCATCAGGTCAGGTAGAATGAAATTTCCTTAGACCTTCTTCAAGTTTATTTGACAGTAGTGTCATGTACATGTAGTATCAAATTCTCTTGAACCTCTATCAGGTTCAGTCAACCAATCTTTATCAGGTTTGGTGGTATGAAGATTCTCATAGACATTCATTAGGTTCATTCGACTGTGTCTCATGGACCTTTGTCAGTTCCATTAGACAATAGTACCATGGATAGGTAGAATGAAGATTCATTTAATCATTTCATCAAGTTCATTCGACCATAGCTTCATGGACCTTCATCAGGTCTAGTAGAGTGGTGATTCTCATAGACATTCATTAGGTTCATTCGACCGTGTCTCATGGACCTTTGTCAGTTCCATTCGACAATAGTATCATGGATATGTAGAATGAAGATTCATTTAGTCATTTCATCAAGTTCATTCGACCATAGCTTCATGGACCTTCATCAGGTCTAGTAGAGTGGTGATTCTCATAGACATTCATTAGGTTCATTCGACCGTACATTTGTCAGGTCCATTCGATAATAGTATCATGGATAGGTAGAATGAAGATTCTCATATACCTTTATCAGGTTCATTCGACCGTAGTCTCCTGACCTTCATCAGGTCAGGTAGAGTGACGATTCACATGGACCTTTATCAGGTTCATTCGACCGTAGTCTCATTTCCTTCATCAGGTTAGGTAGAATGAATATTCACTTGTACTTTCATCAAGTCCATTCGACAGTAGTCTCGTAGAAGAGAGATGAGTGATGACTTTCATCAAGTTCATTCCATTACAGTATCATGGGCCTTCTTCAGGTCTAGTATAGTGAGTAATGACCTCCTTGGACTTTCATCAAGTCCATTCGACAATTCCATTCGACAGTAGTCTCATAGAAGAGTGAAGAGTGATGACTTTCATCAAGTTCATTCCATTGTAGCATCATAGACCTTCTTCAGGTCTAGTATAGTAAGTGATGACCTTGATAGACATTTATCAAGTCTATACGACACGTCCATTCAAGAGTAGTCTCATGGACCTTCATCAGGTTCATTCGATCGTAGTTTCATAAACCCTCATCATGGGAATGAGTGATGACCTTCAAGGAACTTCATCAGGTTCATTTGATAGCCCATTCGACAGTAGTCTCATAGACCTTCATCAAGTCTAGTAGTATGAGAAGGAAAGACCTACATAGACCTTCATCAGATCTAGTTGAGTAAGGACCCTCATTGGATCCATGTTGGATCCTGTAGAATGAGGAATGAAGACCCTCGTGGATCTTCATCATGTCTGTAGTGTAGACTCTCATGTACCTTCATCATGTATAATTGAGTGTGTAAACTTTTCTTGGACCTTCATCAGGTCGGGAGGAGTAGACTCCCATGTACCTTCATTAGGTATAGTCGAGTGTGTAGACTTTCTTGAACCTTCATCAGGTCATGTAGACTCTGATGTACTTTCTTTAAGTGTTGTAGAAAAAAATCTTCTTAGACCGCCATAAGATCTCAATTGTACCTTCATCAAAATGTATGGTCGACTTGAAACATAAGACAATGAAATATCCTCCATATGGAATATCATTATCAACCTTCTGCCCATTTGACACAACAGGCAAGTAAATGATCTCTCATTGTTCCAGTCAAACAGAGTATGCTTCTTAAATTAAAAAGTCATTGACTAGTCACTCGACAAATCCTCCAGACGACAAATATCAATGTTCTCCTTTCTTTACTTACCATGATTGTGGTTTTGAAATTTGCAAGCAATGCCATATGACATAGTTGAAGACCTGGACTAATCCTAGTCCAGACAACATTGAAGACTCCCCGTCGTATGGAGTGTACCTTGAACATTCATCTGGTTCAGTCGACTGGGAACATCCCCATGGACTCATGTCGAGTCAAATGAAGACATGGACTTCCTACAGTCTATACGATAATGTCGTGTGAGATACACCTGAACCATCATCTGGTTCAGTCGACCGGGGACATCCCATGCGACTCATGTCGAGTCAAATTTAAGACTTGAACTTTCTTAGTCCAGACGACGCATGTCGTTTGTAATGATAATCTTGAAACCTCATATGTTTCAGTCGACTAGGGACATCCCCCATAGACTCATGTCAAGTCGTTTGAAGAAATGAACCTCCTACGGTTCATACGACAATGTCGAATGAATGATACACCTGAACCATCTTCTGGTTCAGTCGACCGGGGACATCCCCCACGACTCATGTCGAGTCAAGTTTAAGACTTGGACTTTCATAGTCCAGACGACGCATGTCGTTTGTAATGATACTCCTGAAACTTCATCTGTTTCAGTCGACTGGGGACATCCCCCATAAACTCACGTCGAGTCATTTGAAGATATGAACCTCCTACGTTTCATACGACAATTGTCGAATGAATGATAATCGTGAAACTTCATCTGATTCATTCGACTGGGGACATCCCCATAAGACTCACGTCGAGTCGTTTGAAGAAATGAAATTACTCCTGAACTTTTATA
Source organism: Zanthoxylum bungeanum (assembly GCA_019454045.1). Classification (NCBI taxonomy): domain Eukaryota; kingdom Viridiplantae; phylum Streptophyta; class Magnoliopsida; order Sapindales; family Rutaceae; genus Zanthoxylum; species Zanthoxylum bungeanum. The sequence continues at coordinate 50,058 of SKCR01003187.1, forward strand.
TGGTTCAATCGACCAGGAACATCCCTTATAAACTCTTGTCGAGTCAAATAGAAGACATGGACTACTCTCGGTCCAAACGACTCAAGTCATGTGCTCCTAAGTCTTCCTCAAGTTCAGTCTACCAGGGAACTTATATGGAATCATGTCGAATCAAGTTCCTCAAACATGAACCATATATATATTATTTTATTATAAATTAAAAGAGAATCTGGACTCCCATATATATATATATATATATATTATTTTATTATAAATTAAAAGAGAATATGGACTCCCTTATTGCTTCTATAGAGACTAGTTTAACTTGACTATATATATATATATATATATATATATATATATATATATATATATATATATATATGAGGAATAGATTTAAACTTTCTTTTAAAAAATATTTAATACAATTACATATGATTATTTGGTGATACCGCATCATTATATAATAATGATATCAAAAAATCACTAAAATGAAAAATTCTATAATACAATAGTGATATCACATCATCCATGTAAAAACTCAATCATACATTTATATGCATATTAAATAATAATAAAAAAACTAAATAAATGATTATTTTATTTCACACAATACTTACATATTATATAATTATTGATTAATAACACCACGCCATCCATACAAAAGAATTTTTCCTTTCAAGTGACAGGATATCCTACAAGATTTAGGGGTAGAACTAAGATTTTGATTTAGGGGCTTGAATGAAAACATGTCGAACTTATCATTATGTGTATTACGTGGGAGTAAATCTTTGGTGCAACAGTGATATGGATGACGTAGTACCACCAACCAATTAAAAAATAACATGTTTAATTTTCTTCATATTTTTTAGTTGTTTTTTGACTTTTTAGCACGCGTGACGTGGTACCACCAACCAATTAAAAAATAACATGTTTAATTTTCTTCATATTTTTTAATTATTTTTTGACTTTTTAGCACGCGTGGCAAATGATAATTGCCTTATTGCATGGATGATGTTGTATCACTGTTACACCAAAGATTTTCTCATTACGTGGTGATATTTATTTTTGTATTTGTCTTTTAGGACCAGTACTTAATAACTTCTATTTTTGCCTTAATGCAAATGGTCCATATGCCGTGTTCCTTTCTGGCTACTCTAGTAGCACAAAGTTTTTTTTTTTTTTTTTTTCTTCGAATAGTTAGAAATCTCGTCGCTAAATCATTTTTTTCGGACTTAATTAAGCAGGGTATGTAAAATTCCTGACTATCCTAGATTCTTATAAGAAACGCACTTACTAAATTCGAAGTCATGATTTGAAGGTCGGATCCTAATATTTGTTGAATTTACTACTTTAATAAAAAGAAAACAAAAAAAAAATAGTGTTGATAGAAAATTTAAAGAGTAGACCGAAAAAGGGGTTGGTAGTTGGTACTGCTTAAAACATGTGGAAATAATGTTGTCAATAACACCAAAAAAGGGGTTGGTATTTGGTAAAGACCAATTGGAAACTATTGACTAATTATGAGACGTAGCATATGAACTATTGACTTATTGATTATCACGAAAACAATATGTTGTCCCAGAAGAAGTTAATTTTTATTTATTATATGTCTCTACCTTTAAAATGTTCATATTCCCTTCATTCCTTTGAGCAAAAGTATGGAAATATTTATTTTAATTTTTAACAAATTTGATTATGTTAATTTTATATTCAATTTCATAATTTAAATGATGCTTATATGAATATTTAATGTTTATTTAGTATTTGCCATTATTTTATTAATTGCTATAATTCATCTTGAAGTGGGAATAGGAAAATATGAAATGAAATAAAATTAAACATGCCTCCTAACGGATTGCACTTTGATTTTTTATTTTTTTTAAAAATTATTTCATTATATGTTCTTGAAGACCATATAATACTTATTTTATTCATCGTCATGTCCTAGGAAGGACTAAAAAAATAAAAGTTTATGTTAGTTAATCATCATTAAAAGATTACAATAATTAAAATATTATGATGATTTTTTATCATCTTGAAGGAGATGAAATTAAATATTTTATGATGAATAATTAATTTGTTCTTTGTGACTATTGAAAATATATTGATAAAGAAAATCAAGTGTACATGAGGATAAAAATAATCAAAATTTTTATTTTACTTTCATGAAGAACAATAAAAAAATTGTGGTCATTCATTTGTCCCTGGGGGATTAGAAAAATAAAATTATTGTAATTTTTCCTTTATCATAATCATATCATCCCCCCGGAAGGAGGAAATATAATTTATGATAAAATTATCAATTTATTTCTTGAAGAAATCTGGAGGAAAAATAATTGATATCAACTGTTTAGAATTTTTCTTGTTTTAAATTGTATAAAAATAAACTAAAAAAAATGGTATGATTCAAATAATAAACTCCGGAAGTAGCAAATTAATCATGCCAATTTCAAGTGATACTTAAGATATTGAAAATATATTACGAAGAAAAATTAAGAATCTCCAAAGAATTAAAAAATCATAAAAAATATTCTTTCATATGTTTATGAAGTATTATCGAAAATTATAAGTTGTCATTATAAAATTATAGAAAATATTATGATTTCCTTTTGTAATATCTCAAGGAGTAAAAGTTGAAATTTGTTTCTTTGAATAAATTTGAAGAAAATATATGACAAATGGAAGATAAAATAAAGTTTCAAAAATTTCATGTGATTCTCTCCTTGGAAAATTTAAAAGAATAATTTTTATATATCTTAAAGAAAACATGATATTTCATATTTCAAATATGGTTATGTAGCAGCAAAAATTGAGGGCATAAAATACTGAAAATAATTATTCTCACCATGAAGAGGAGGAAATAATTATTCTCAATATACTGAAAATTAGTTTACATCTGAAGTTCAAAATATCATTATACACTGCAATGTTGAACAATTATTTGATAAATTTATTGATATAGAGAAATGATAAAAATCACTTATGAAAAATACCTTATTATAGGTTGATGTTCTTGAAGGCCTATAGTGATACAAATTAATCTCGGAAGTTTGATAAACCTAATTAAAAATAATGGAATTCCTAGGAAGATATAAATTAAAAATTCTGAAAAAAAAAATATATAGCATAACATTGAGCGGTATAAAATTATTGAATAGATTGCTCCTGCAGAGATATATATACCAACAATTAAAAATTTCAATGACCCTTGAAGTTACATGATGAGGAAAATTCAGATTTTAACTGTCCAACAAAAGGAGAGATTCTTTGGTGCAGTGGTATGAGTAACGTGATATCACAAGCGAATTAAAAAATGATATGTAGAGTTTTTTCACCTATTTTTTAGTTGTTTTTTAATTTTTTAGCACGCGTGGCAGTGGATAATTGACTTGTTGCATGGATGACGTGGTACCACTGTTACATATAAGATTTTCTCCAACAAAAGACACACATGCACATAATAAATAGATATAAATTGCCCTAACAGAGATTGATAAATTATAAATAGTTAGAGATCTCATTTGATATATATATTATAATTGAAAAAATATATGATCAATAATATGTGGTTATTAGAGAAATATTTGGAATTGAGATAAGATCATTGTCAAAAATATATTTGAACTTATGAAAAAAATATAATACACGCTTGATCATTAAACCTCTATGTCATTATGGGAGTGTATAATTTGTTGATTTGGAGGAATATACACTAAACTCTTTTCTTTATTAGAATTTTATATCGGTCAAAAAAAAAAATTTAATAGTAAAGTTTTGATAAGAAAGTATTACACCTATTTATTAGAAAAGGTTTTAATAAGGCATATTCCATGTATGATGGACATCCAATAGGGAGTATTATAAATATAATTAGATGATTACTCACACGTTACTGCGATTATTGAAGACGAACTTTAAATGCAAAGAATATATAGCTTATAAAGTCATTATATTATTAACAACAACTCTTCTCTATTGTTATAACCCTAATAATATAAATCTATATAAATATTATGATTCAAATCTAAAACTGTACGGCCATTTGGGCCAATGGCATTTTGTCATTTTACTCTCGGGCCCAAGTTTCCACCTCAGAAGGAAACCCAATGATTAAAGTGAAAAAGAGGCC
>SKCR01003188.1:0-62627 GCA_019454045.1 Zanthoxylum bungeanum
CTATATCGATGGTCACGTGCTAGGCCTGGGGCTGGAGTTGTGTATGCCCCGTACGAGCACATGTCGGATGTCTGGTAGCTAGTCTCTATAATCGGATATACCATGACCTAGTCATAATATCCCAATGGCCGCGCACACTTAAGAGCACTAATACCGTATCCTACGTACATCATCTCCAATATGACTGGAGTGATACTTCCGTCTTGACATCACACCCAATACCCTACGATTCTCAATATACCCAGTATTGGCGTACACAGAACCGGTTAAAGCCCTGGACGACCTCAACTAAAGTATATTGATTGTCGTAAGTATTAGCGGTGCAAGTCTCAAGTTAAGACCAAACACACCTACCCTGATGTCGGACTCCCATAGACACAGTCATACTACCAATGGGATTCCGAGGGGGTCTATCCAGAGCGAAGCTGTTTCCCGTACCATCGGTGAAACACAACCTCCTATTACACTTGCATGATATCCAATACCCAAATATATGAGAACTATGTTTGTTGTGCCCTCACACAACGCGCACAAGTGCAATACTAGTCTTTTACGTATTATATCGATGTCCAATCTCGATAATACTCTGACTAGGGATATTTAATGATTTACCTACGTGGACTGATAATGTCTCATATCATTCTCCGTCCAGGAACAAATCATAGGGACCTCTCATCATTTATACATCTAAGGTGATCTAATCACAAATGATAAGAGAGCAATCTCCTTTGTCATATAGTTAATTTGTACAACAACACCATGATATGTACAAATAGTGACGCTATGGGTCATAATTGTCCAACAAGAATACCTTGAAACACTTGAGAGCTCTCTCCTACGTCGCTCCAAATGGAATTTTTTTACGAATGAAGCAAATGATGTACCCAAAGCTCTTTTATACACTCTACTCAATTGGCGCCACAAATTCCTGCCAAAAACTCCTCGAAATTCACACGAGGGTTGCGATAAATGACTGGAGAGAGACTTGGAAACAATCCAAGTGTCGAATGAGGAACATTATAAAGGACAGACAAGAAGAACGATGTCACTTGACATAATACACTTTAAAGTTGTGAACATCCTTAATATACGACATAAGTCAATGAGTATATGGAATTCACTCTGCTCATACGACATGTCGAGTGAAGTTACTCCTGGACCATCATCTAGTTCAGTCGACTGGGGAAATCCCCCAGATGACTCTTGTCGAGTCAAATAGAATTATGGAATTCACTATGTTCATACGACATGTCAATTGAAATTACTCATGAACCATCATCTGGTTCAGTCGACCGGGGACATCCCCCAGATGACTCTTGACGAGTCAAATATAATTATGGAATTCAATCTGTTCATACGACATGTCGATTGAAATTACTCTGATCCATCATCTGGTTCAGTCGACCGGGGACATCCCCCAGATGACTCTTGTCGAGTCAAATAGAATTATGGAATTCACTCTGTTCATACGATATGTCGAGTTAAGTTACTCCTGGACCATCATCTGGTTCAGTCGACCAGGACCCCCCTAGATGACTCTTGTCGAGTCAAATGGAATTATGGAATACACTCTGTTCATACGACATGTCGAGTGAAGTTACTCCTGATCCATCATCTGGTTCAGTCGACCGGGGACATCCCCCAGATGAATTTTGACGAGTCAAATAGAATTATGGAATTCACTCTGTTCATACGACATGTCGATTGAAATTACTCCTGATCCATCATCTGGTTCAGTTGACCGGGGACATCCGCCAGATGACTCTTGTCGAGTCAAATAGAATTATGGAATTCACTTTTTTCATACGACATGTCGAGTGAAGTTACTCTTGGACCATCATCTGGTTCAGTCTACCGGGGACATCCCCTAGATGACTTTTGTCGAGTCAAATAGAATTATGGAATTCACTCTGTTCATACGACATTTCTAGTGAAGTTACTCATGATCCATCATCTGGTTCAGTCGACTGGGGACATCCCCCAGATGACTCTTGTCGAGTCAAATAAATTATGGAATCACTATGTTCATACTGTAGGGGTTTTAGGGGGTGAATCCGGTAACGCAGCGGAAGCGGTGAAAATCCGATTTTCAGATTTCAAAACTTTTTCTCGGATTAATTAAATAAACATATTTATTTAATATTCCAATAATCAAATTATGAAATAAATTCAAATGAATCATATTCAAGTGAATTTACCAAATTACCCTTGCGTTGGTATTTTGTCCATTTTAGTCCGAAATTGATCTAATCAATTTGAATGATTCTAAATCATTTTCTAAGATGAACTTAGCATGAGCAAATCATCAAAACACCAAAAGAATCAAAATCCCAATTTTCTAATTCTTGGCCGAGAGCTCCTTAGGGTGTCATTTGGTGCACTTTGTCATTTCATGCTTCAAACACACATCAAGATGTAATCCAATCACATGAAACTTTATATGCATCATATACACACACAAACACAACATATATGAAAAGCCCCAAATTTGGAATTGGTCATGAACCCTAATTTTTCAATTTCCACAAATTGGACAAATTAGACCAAATACATTAAATCAATTACTTCAATCATCATTCTTCCATCAAATCCAGTCTCAACACAATGAAACAACTCAAGATCAAATCTAAGTCATTAAGAGTGGGTCAATAACTCTAGATTAGCAACATGGTTTCCAAAACTTAAAGAATATTTATAACTACAATAGTCACAACACTTCCTTCATTACACATGCTTCACACTTCACCAAAACTTCCAGCAACAAAAGCCACAAGGAACAAAGAAAGGAAAATCCTAAGAATATCATATATTAAAGCCTAGAACCTAAGGAACAAATTCCTTACTAATAGCAAGTTTGAAAAACTTACTAAATTTCCAAGCTTTTGAACTTTTTCTTTCTTTTTCTCAAGGTTCCTTTAGCTTCTTCAATGGAGATTTATATTTTGTTAAATGTATTAGGTTAACCAAATGAAAAGAAAATGAAAACAATATATACTTGTGCATATAAGCCTTGGCCGAAATTTGTAACAAGTATATACCCAATTTTTCATTTCAAATTCATTTCAAATGCATTTGTTATCTTAATACAAATATCTAAAACTACTTTATAGATATTTATTTAAGTCAACAATTGCAACTAACATCATTTACTTTAAATATCCTAATGTAAGATATTTATATTTTAATTAATTTAATCATTTACCAATTAAATAATTAATTAATTAATCAAATACAAATATATTAAATATATGTATAATATTTACATTAAATATTAAAAACATATATTCATTTAGGATATAAGTCAAATAACTCATTTTGACTATTAATTAATGTGTATTTAAATTAATCAAGTATTAAATGTAAATACACAATAATTAAGTAAATGACTATCTAGTCTCTTTAGCACGTATCTTGCGTTTAACCATTAAACGACTTGATAAATAATCAATATTATTTATTAATGTTGCTCTAGTGCTCTACGAGTATGTTTCATTATTGAGACTCTCTAGGTTCAGGTATATCCGTCACGAAATCAAATTTCGTGTCCATAATCTATCCACCCATAGATTATGACGATCACGGATAATCTCGCTAGACCACACAGGTCGAGGTCATGGAAAATGTATAATTCCTCCGTCACAGGTATCCGGATAAATCCCAGAGATATAGATGTAAACGTCAAATCTCTATCGGGATTATCCAGTCGACTATTCTATTAGCAATCTCTAAAAGAATGTTTAGAACTAGCTTCTAAACTTTACCACGGGCCCATGGTTTTATCTGATTGCTAATCATATGGACTACCTATGCTCTGATACACAGAACTGACGGATCCTATCTTGATACACATAGGACACCCTGAGGATCTATCTATACCCAACGAACAGGCGGAGGTCTGATCTAAATAGATCGGTGACGTGACTGCCGTCTAAGTGTATAAGATGTCTCATGTGCCCACAATGGCATCTCAAGTCTAAGAATCACAAGTGCTACTCAACCCAAGAGGATTCTTATTGACGCTGGTGTACAATCCATTAAGAATCTTCGGTGAGTCGTTCAGTGTTTATCCGCTATAAACACCTACATGTCTATATTAGTCTCCAAGACTTATGGTTCATTGAGAAACCATTGGAATCATATATTCCAGTATACGACATGTACCAGTCTCAACGGGTTTACTATACTGACCAAGTAGTGTAAACCTTGACCAGGAACTGTCTGAGAATGACAACGTCATGATACTACCCAATGTCTGTTGCGACGCTTTTGCAACTGTATCATGACTAATCATTCTAGGGTCATTACGTCTTTACCATATAGAAAGATAGATTATATTATAGAAACTGCATATATTATTCATAAAAATAATTGTTTACAGAAGTATTCAACAGAAATACAACCGGGAATTGGCGCTCTGAGCACCAACCCCAACAAAATCTCCCACTTGCTCTAATGCCAATATCGATTGTATCTAATACCCATCGACTCCACGTGTTTATCAAACAACTTCGGAGGTATGGCCTTCGTCAGTGGGTCTGCTACATTGTCTTCACTCGGTACCTTGCACACGACAATATCCCCTCGCGACACGATCTCTCGAATAATGTGGTACTTGCGTTCCACATGCTTCGACTTCTGATGCGCCCTCGGTTCCTTTGCTTGCGCAATGGCTCCAGTATTATCACAGTATAACGGAATCGCATTCTCGATACTTGGGACAACTCCCAATTCTGTGATAAAGTTCTTTATCCACACAGCCTCTTTTGCAGCTTCAGAAGCTGCAATATATTCCGCCTCAGTGGTGGAATCAGCTGTCGATCCCTGTTTGGAACTCTTCCAACAAACTGCACCTCCGTTAAGGGTAAAGACAAATCCAATGTAGACTTTCTATCATCGGGATACGATTGGAAATCGGAGTCTGTATACCCATTAACCTGCAGTTCGTTTCCTCCATAAACTATTAACTTATCCTTAGTACCTTTAAGATACTTTAGGATATGTTTAATGGCCATCCAATGGTCATTACCTGGATTGGACTGATATCGACTAGTTACGCTAACAGCAAAACTGATATCAGGCCTCGTACATAACATGGCATACATTATGCTACCCAAACATGAAGCATAAGGTTGGTTAGAAATTCTAACCTTCTCATCTTCTGTTTGTGGACACATCTTCTTGGAAAGATGAATCACATGCCTGAACGGTATGTTTGCTGTCTTACAGTTACCAAAGCTATACCGTTCCAAGATCTTATCTACGTACGTTGATTGGGATAACCCAATCAGCCTCCTTTGTCTATCTCTATAGAGTTTTATCCCTAGAACATAGGAAGCTTCTCCCAGGTCCTTCATGGAGAAATTCTTACAGAGGTACGCTTTAACGCCTTGCAACATACCTAAATCATTCCCAATGATCAGGATGTCATCAACATATAGGACTAAAAATATGACCATGCTCCCACTGGCCTTCTGATACACACAGGATTCTTCCGAATTCTTGAGAAAACCAGACGATCTAATAATCTCATCGAATCGAAGATTCCAACTTCGTGAAGCTTGTTTAAGTCCATAAATGGACTTCTTAAGCTTACATACCATACCCGAGGTTTCGCTGGACGTGAAACCTTCCGGCTGTTCCATATAGATTTCTTCATCAAGAAATCCATTTAGAAAAGCCGTTTTGACATCCATTTGCCAAATCTCGTAGTCATGATACGCAGCTATAGAAGGCAAAATCCGGATAGACTTAAGCATTGCTACCGGCGAAAAATTTTCATCATAGTCGACGCCAGGTCGCTGCGTGTAACCTTTTGCTACCAGTCGGGCCTTGTAAGTTTCAACCTTACCGTCAGGCTCGCGCTTCCTTTTGTAAACCCATTTACAACCGATAGGAACAATTCCTTCGGGAAGCGGAATCAAGTCCCAAAATTGATTTTCATGCATTGAGTCTATCTCGGATTTCATGGCACTTTGCCATTTCACGGAGTCGATGTCCAACATCGATTCTCTATAGGTGAAAGGATCTGTCTCTTCAACTAAGAGAACATCCAGACTCTTTTCTTGTATCAAATACAAGCGTTCAGGAGGTCTAGATACCCTTTCCGACCTACGGAGTGTGTGTGTTGAAGGTCCTTCATTACTTGAACTTCAGGTTCCTCCGTTGGTTCGTTGCTTTCAGGTTGGACTTCATCAAGCTCAACCTGTCTATGATTACCACCTTCCGACAAAAATTCTACTTCTAGAAATTTTGCGAAGCGATCTACGAACACAATCGATGCTCGGTATCATAGAACAGATATCCCCTCGTATTCGAAGGATATCCAACAAACCTAAACTTTTGCCCTCGAGGCGAAAGCTTATCTGGATGAGTCACCCTGACATAGGCAGGACAACCCCAAACCTTAATATAATTAAGATTTGGTCTCCTACCGAACCATATCTGATACGGTGTCGTAGGAACAGCCTTTGAAGGAATCTTATTCAAAAGATGTGCGGCTGTTAAGAGAGAGTAGCCCCATAAATAATAGGGCAAATCAGTGAAACTCAACATCGATCGGACCATATCCAATCAAGTCTGATTTCTCCTTGACCAGGAACTGTCTGAGAATGACAACGTCATGATACTACCCAATGTCCGTTGCGACGCTTTTGCAACTGTATCATGACTAATCATTCTAGGGTCATTACGTCTTTACCATATAGAAAGATAGATTATATTATAGAAACTGCATATATTATTCATAATAATAATGTTTTACAGAAGTATTCAACAGAAATACAACCGGGAATTGGCGCTCTGAGCACCAACCCCAACACATACGCTATGTCGAGTGAAGTTACTCATGGACCATCATCTGGTTCAGTCGACCGGGGACATCCCCCAGATGACTCTTGTCGAGTCAAATAGAATTATGGAATTCACTCTGTTCATACGACATGTCGAGTGAAGTTACTCCTAGACCATCATCTAGTTCAGTCGACCGAGGACATCCCCCAGATGACTCTTGTCGAGTCAAATAGAATTATGAAATTCACTCTGTTCATACGACGTGTCGATTCAAATTACTCATGGACCATCATCTGGTTCAGTCGACCGGGGACATCCCTCAGATGACTCTTGATGAGTCAAATAGAATTATGGAATTCACTTTGTTCATAAGACATGTCGATTGAAATTACCCATGGACCATCATCCGGTTCAGTCGACCTAGGACTTCCCCCAGAAGATTCATGTCAAGGAAAATTGAGTTAAGACTCATGTTAAGTCATGTAGAGACATGGACTTCCCTCAGTTCATGTGTCATATCGTGTCTAATGAATTCGAGGACATCCCCCAAAAGACTTTCACCGAGTAAAAAGAAGTTATAGGCTTCCTTCATTCCAGACGACATGTCGAGACATACACTCATCTAATACGACATGCCGAGGCAAAATAAATACGAGTCAACTCCTGAACCCATGACTGGTTCAATAGACTTGACACCCCATTGGGATTCATGTCGAGTCAAACGAGGTCTGGAACTTCCTTCTTCAATCCTTATGACTATGTCGATTGAGGCTATCTCCAAAACCACTAAATGTGCCAATCAATCAGGAACACCCAATAAAGTATTTAGAGCAAGGACAATTGAAGCCGGATTCATCGTACTGATTAACTTTGAGCTCCCACCAGGATCAACAAGACGAATGTCAGAGTCCCGATTCGTTCGACATAAGCAATGATACTCTTCAAGTCTAGGACTTCCAGACTTAGAGAGTATGAGACAAACTGTACGGGCCAAATTTGGGCCCAAGGGCATAACCGCCATTATACCTTTGGGCCAAACTCAAAAACCAGAGCTCCAAGGCCCAGTATCAGATCTAGTTTGAAGAACCAGCTTTGGGCCGAGAGATCGGACCAACCCAGAGCCCATCATCACAGATTTAATAGTTCAGGGAAGCCAACGGATTCATGAGTAATTGGATTGGGAAAACGCCTACAGTAATGAACCCCATTAAATCGACAGTTATAGTCATAAACCCCATCATTAACACATCCAACGGGTAGAAGAGGTTTAAATGACCCCACGTCATGAGGGCCTATAAAAGAGAAGAGTCATGCCATCAGGGGAGGAAAAAAGATCACACAACACTACTCCCTGTCATCAGAGAAATCATAATACCCTGCCCTCACGGAAAACAAACGAAGTCTGAGGTAAATTCAGGCCTAATTCTCCCTACATCTGACTTATTCACATTACTGACTTGAGCATCGAAGTGCCTACGGCTCCCACCACACCAGTGGACAGTAACCTTCATGCTCTTTCTATCATTATTTTACAGGTTCGCTAGTGCCCTTCATTCAAATTCTTGATGGTAGACCTCAGCCGAAATCTAGCGTCCACGGGTTCTAAAACACTACATAAGATGAACCAGAAGCTTTGAAATCTGACCGCTTGACCCAGAAATTGAAAGAACAATCAGACAGTTGAGAAGGGAAAGGCGAGAAGGCCAAGAAGCAATCGTTAACATGGAACCTTAATCTTTGGAGGTTACACCACCAATTCTCATTGGAGACATAACCATTCTGGTGGTTGACGGACTCATTTCTTGTATTGTATTTCCTCTCTTACCAGCAAATACGTGTGACATCAAAACATGTATTCAGATGATTCAGCAGTCAGTTCAGTTTGGGGGGAACGCAACTGAAGATCCTAATGCCCACATCAGCAACTTCCTGGAAGTTTGCGGTACTTTCAATTACAACCGAGCAGCTGAAGAAGCAATGAGACTGTGATTTTTTTCATATTCTTTGAAAGACAGAGCTAAGGCTTGGCTACATTCACTACCAGCAGGTTCCATCACAACTTGGAACACTCTAGCCACCAAATTCCTTGCAAAGTACTTTCCACTAGCTAGAACTGTAAAGTTGAGGAATGATATCACATCCTCCGTGCAACAAGATTCAGAATCCCTTTATGAAGCTTGGAAAAGGTACAAAGATTTACTTCAGAAATGTCCTCACCATGGGATTGCAAAACGGCTACAAGTCCAAATGTTCTACAATGGACTTTCTTGAATAATGAGAACCACAATTGATGTTGCTGCTGGAGGAGCTTTAATGGCAAAAGGAGAAGATCAAGTCTGGGACCTAATTGAAGAAATGGCTAACAATAATTCATTGTGGCCAACAGAAATAAGCTTGATCCAAAAAATTGCTGGAATTTATGAAGTTTGAGCCAACACAACAGTAAATGAAAAGTTGGATCAGATATGCAAATCCATGGAAACTCTCGGCATACAAGGTAATATTGGATCCATAAGTTCACCATATGGAGAAGCACTAGAGACAAACCAACATGAAGAGACGGTGAATTATGTCAACAATTTCAACAGACAGTGGAACAATCCATATTCCAACACCTACAACCCAGGGTGGAGGAATCATCCCAATTTCGCATGGAGCAATAATTCGGGGCAAATGAACTATCCACCACCCGGATTCCAACAGCAACAGAACAAAGGCCAAGAACAGACAAATAAACCAGGAATAGCAGAAGTGCTGGCTCAATTAAAAAAATAGGGTGATATGTTTCGGAGCCATTCTACTTCTATAAAAGCACTAGAGAATCAAATTGGACCACTGGCCAATGCTCAGAGTTACAGACCACTGGGTAACCTTCCTAGCAACACAGAACCAAATCCAAGGAACCGAGGGAAGAAGCAATGTCAAGCCATTACCTTAAAAAGCGGTACTGAAATCAATAAAGATGTTGGAATCAAGGCATCCATTGAGGAAGTTCCAAAAGAAGTAGTTCCACAGATGGAGGAAAAAGAATCAAAGGAAAAAGAACCAGAAAGAATCATTTTACCTCCACCTTTTCCACAGCGACTTCAGAAAACAAACTGGACAAACAGTTCGCTCGATTCCTATAAGTCTTCAAAAAGCTACATATCAACATCTCATTTGCAGAAGCCTTGGCAGAAATGCCCAGCTATGTCAAATTCATGAAAGATATTCTTTCACGAAAGTGAAGATTGGGAGACTATGAGACAATAGCATTGACAGAAGAATGCAGCGCCATCATTCAGAGGAAACTTCCCCCGAAGTTGAAAGATCCTGACAGTTTCACTGTCCCATGCACTATCGGAGAACATTATATCAGTAAGGCTTTATATGATTTAGGTGCAAGTGTTAATTTAATGTCTTTTCTATTTATAGGAAATTACAAATTGGAGAAGCAACGCCCACCTCAGTCTCTCTGCAACTTGCTAATCGAATGCTCGCATTTCCGAGAGGAGTAGTTGAAGATGTGCTGGTCAAATTCGACAAGCTCATTCTCCCAGAAGATTTCATTATCCTTGACATGGAAGAAGACAAAGATGTACCTATCATTCTGGGGAGACCATTTTTGGCTACAGGTCGAACTGTTATTGATGTTCAAAAAGGAGAACTAACCATGAAAGTGCAGGACCAAGAAGTTACCTTCAATGTTTTCAAAGCCATGAAATTCCCGAGTGATGAAAAGGATGAGGAATGTTTCAGAATTGATGTTGTAGACAGTATCATCCAGGATACTGATATAATTTCCTCGGATAAACTTGAAGCTTGCATCACCAACATGGCTAACAGCGAGCTAGATGAAGAAATTCTGGAATGTATCAACTACCTTAACAAGCCCTTCCGCTTCAAAATGACACCACATGTGGAAATTTTGGAACTACCGAAGAAGGAGTGAATGAAGCCTTCGATTGAAGAACCACCGCAGTTGGAGTTAAAGCTACTTCCGAGCCATCTCAGGTATGCATTCTTAGGAAATTCTTCTGAATTACCTGTAATTATTTCTCCGTCACTAACATTGAAGCATGAAGAAAAATTACTGAGAGTGTTACGAGAACACAAGAAAGCCATTGACTGGACTATAGCAGACATTCGAGGCATTAGTCCATCATTTTGCATGCATAAAATTCTGATGAATGACGAGTACAAACCCACAGTGGAGCATCAACGGAGACTAAATCCAATCATGAAGGAGGTCATAAAGAAAGAAATTATCAAATGGCTGGATGTTGTCATCATTTACCCCATCTCTGACAGCACTTGGGTGAGTCCTATGCAATGTGTGCCGAAGAAAGGAGGAATTACTGTAGTCACAAATGAAAAGAATGAGCTGATTCCAACAAGAACAGTGACTAGATGGAGAGTATGCATGGACTACATGAAGCTTAAAAAAGCAACAAGGAAATATCATTTTCCACTACCATTCATTGACCAGATGCTAGACAGATTGGCGAGACATTAATTCTATTGATTTCTGGATGGATACTCGGGGTACAATCAGATTGCCATCGCTCCAGAAGACCAGGAGAAAAGCATTTTTACATGTCTGTATGGTACTTTTGCTTTCTGCAGGATGTCATTTGGACTATGTAATGCTCCTGCCACATTTCAATGTTGCATGATGGCCATCTTCTCAGACATGCTGGAACAAAGTATGGAGATTTTCATGGATGATTTCTGTGTTTGGAGACTCTTACGACCACTGCTTGTAAAATCTGGAACAAGTGTTACAAAAGTGTGAAGATACCAACCTGGTACTCAACTGGGAGAAATGCCACTTCATGGTACAGGAAGGCATCGTCCTTGGACATCGGATCTCACAAAAGAGAATCGAGGTAGACAAAGTAAAGATTGAAACAATTGAAAAACTACATCTACCAACAAATGTCAAAGGGATTCGGAGTTTTCTCGGACATGCTGGCTTTTACAGAAGATTTATCAAAGACTTCTCAAAGATTGCTAAACCTATGTGCAATCTTCTGGAGAAAAATGTGCCTTTCAACTTCACCAAAGAATGCCAAGAAGCTTTTGAGATCCTAAAACATAAGCTGGCCTCTGCCCCCATCATTGTAGCACCAGACTGGACCCTTCCATTTGAAGTAGTGCGATGCTAGTGATTTTATTATAGGAGCAGTTTTGGGACAACGCAAAGCAAAAATCTTACATACCATTTACTACTCCAGCAGAACTCTGAATGAAGATCAACTCAATTACACAACCACTGAAAAGGAGTTGCTAGCAGTTGTGTTCACTTTTGATAAATTTCGCTCATATCTGCTAGGTCCCAAAGTGGTGGTCTATACAGATCATTCAGCAATCAAATACCTGATCGCGAAGAAAGATGCCAAACCCAGATTGATCCGCTGGATACTTCTACTGCAAGAATTTGACGTAGAGATCCGAGATAGGAAAGTAACAGAAAACCAAGTGGCAGATCATTTATCAAGGCTTGAGAATGGAGAAACAGCTGGCAAAGAACTGACAATCAAAGAAACTTTTCTATATGAACAATTATTTGCTATGAAACAGCATGATGTCCCTTGGTATGCTGACTATGTCAACTACATAGTATCGGGAAAATGGCCGTTGGAATGGACAACTCAGCAACGAAAGAAGTTCTTCAAAGAAGTCAAACATTATGGCTGGGATGAGCCGTACCTGTTCAAACGCTGTGCTGATCAATTACTGAGACGTTGTGTTCCACAAGAGGAGGTCAATAGTGTCTTGCAGCATTGTCATTCATCACCATACGGTGGACACTTCAGCGGGAATAAAACTACAGCCAAAGTCCTTTAATCAGGTTTGTTTTGGCCCACTCTTTTTAAAGATGCTTATCTATTTGCTCTTCAATGTGACAGGTGCCAGAGAACGGGGAATATTTCAAGGAGAAATGATGGACCTCTGCAAAAAATTCTGGAAGTGGAGATATTTGATATATGTGGTATTGATTTTATGGGACCCTTTGTTCCATCATTCGGAAACCTGTACATACTAGTTGCAGTAGACTACGTCTCCAAATGGGTTGAAGCAATTGCACAACCATCAAATGAATCAAAAGTGGTGATTAAATTCCTTAAAAAGAATATTTTCACTCACTTCGGAACACCTCAGGCAATTATCAGTGATGGTGGCACACATTTCTGCAACAAATATTTTGATGCACTCCTATCCAAATACGGAGTTACTCATAAAGTTTCCACTACTTACCATCCACAATCAAATGGACAGGTTGAAGTTTCAAACAGTGAGATCAAAAGAATCCTGGAGAGAACCGTTGGATCAATAAGGAATGACTGGTTTGAGAAACTGGATGACGCATTATGGGCCTACCGAACAGCTTACAAGACACCCATTGGTATGTCACCATATCAAATGGTGTTTGGGAAAACGTGTCATCTACCAGTTGAGCTTGAACACAAGGCGTACTGGGCATTAAAGAAGTTAAATCTTGATCTACAAGCAGCATGAGAGAGAAGACTCCATCAACTCAACGAATTGGAGGAATTTTGCCTACAGGCGTATGAGAATGCCAAACTGTACAAAGAAAATATTAAGAAATGGCATGATAAAAAGATAGTGCGCAGACAACTTGAGCCAGGGCAGCATGTGTTGTTATACGATTCACGGCTGAAACTTTTTCCTGGAAAGCTGAAATCCAAGTGGTCAGGCCCATTTGTGATTACTCAGGTGTTACTATATGGAGTTGTTGAGATATACAATCCTAATTCGAACAACACATTCAAAGTTAACAGCCAGTGTGTCAAGCACTACTGGGGAGAACCATTTGAGCAACAAAAAGAAAGTGTCACACTTTCAGATCCAGCCTAACGTTCGGGCAGTCATGTCTAGCTGACGACTTTAAACTTAGCGCTAGCTGGGAGGCAACCCATGTAATTTGTGTATATATTGTGATTTGGTGTGATTTATTTTTGTGTGTTTAATTTGTGTAGGTAAAGTCAGATTTTAGGATGGAAGAAGTTCTCGCACTTGAACATACACCAGAAATCGATTGGACTATTTAACGCTGATGGATTTTATGATTTTCTTTGTGTATTTCTTGATGATGCCCGGAGAAATGGGTTCATGTCAAAACCTTTAAAATGACTCATTTTCACTGCGAGAACTGCCCCAAATTTAATTGACCAAATCTTAGCCTTTGAACCACAAATTAACCCTATCCTTTCCAAGATAAACTGGTCCGATAATGATCGTGGTAAAAAGCATCGGATAAATCTGGATCTTAACCTTTAATTTTCAATCTAGATGTAGAATTTCAACTAACTAGATATTATCTTCTAAACTCTTCTTCTACTTTTTAAGACATTGGAGACAATGTCTCATTTAGGTTTGGGGGTGGGGAATAGTTGACTAGTATGTTGTTTTTATGTTGTTTTTATTTTTAGTCCAAAATTTTCGAAAAATTCAAAAACAAAATTGAAAAATTTTACAAAATTAGACAGTTTTTTAATATAACCTAATGAATTGTTGTATCGCTGCGTAATCATATATAATTAGTTTTATATTAATATTACTTGCATTGTGACTTTGTACATTTACTGATTCCATGAAAATTCCAGGGAATCTTATAGATATGCCATGATTTGTGGACAAAACCTATGGTCTAACTTCTCGTTAAATAGACGTCTCTGACCACAATGCGCAGCCTATAGGGACTTGGAATAATGGTGGTCCTGCATTAATATGTTCCCCTTTAAATTGAGTCTATGATGCCTGCGAAGAAATGAACATTTGAAATATAGAGCAATTGTTCCAATTGATAATAGTTTAAAGACTAATGCTATCATCTCAATTTGAGTTAAATGTGGTGGCATTCAGTTCATTAGGTAGTTAAAACAAGTAATAAGTAATTTCTAATAAATTACGATCTAATATTATTAGTTGAGTTTGTGTTGAATACTAAATCAATATTTCAGAAAATGATTGCAACTTACGTGAAACTTATATTAGATAAATTCACACTATAATTTAATATTCGACACAAACTCATTAAAATTCCTCATTCAATATGTGAGTCTCACCTAGCAGTTGAGAGTTGAGACTCAATTCTATTTTAAAATGTTCTTGAAAATATTGTCATAGTACATTTCTCTCTGTGATAGCAGCAGGCTAAATTGCTTATTCGCCAGTCCATGAACAAATGAAAAAAAAACAATTATTTGATTGCAGAAAGATCTATATATCTCTTTATAGGTGGTTCGACCATTAACCAACTTAAGTCGTCATCTAGGGCCTCGCCACAAATACAAGGCCCTATATAGTATATTACAAAGTTATTATAAATTTTTATGTGAAAAAAATAAATTTTCTCTAATTAATTAGTTAATTATAATATAAAATTAATAAATTATTACATTTGAGTAAATATTTATCCCAATCTTTCTTAATTTCCAAATAAATAATTTGATTATTTTTTTTCTTTAAAATTATTTACAATTTGATAAAATTTCGTTCCCGAAAAACTTAAGCCACCCCTGCTCACAAAGCGCATGTATCAAAATCACCAATGCTCGAATATGAAGGAAAAAAGAAGCAAATACATTGTACGTAGAAAAGATAAATAATAAAGTCAAATGTTCATTATTTATGCATAATTCAAAAACAGCCAATACCGGAAAACATATTGTCATAATAAAGACTGACTAGTGATTATTTGACTACTCTACCACAATCCACAGCGAAACAAAAAAATAATCAAAAAATTAAAAAATATATATATATCTATGTTTCGAAAATCGATTAGACCGGCAGGTCTAACTGAAAATCGAATTAACGAATTTGATTTAGGAAAAGATTGAAAAAATCATGGCGTTGGCCCGTAATATCCCCTCAGTGACCCTCGCCAGGGCTTGGACCAGAATCCTTGGTGACCAGAGTTTTAGCATTTGTGAACGCGTGACCCTCTCCCCCAGAGCTTGGACCAGAGTCCTTGGCTTCCAGAGTTTGAGCATTGGTGAAAGCATGACCCTCTCCTCCATCGCTTGGACCAGAGTCCTTGGCTTCCAGAGTTTGAGCATTGGTGAAAGCATGACCCTCTCCTCCATCGCTTGGACCAGAGTCCTTGGCTTCCAGAGTCCGAGCATTTGTGAAAGCATGACCATTCCCCCCTGCACTTGGACCCGCAGAGTCATTGGCCTCCAGAGTCTGAGCATTTGTGAACCCGTGACCCTCCCCCCTCGAACTTGGACCTCCTGTTTTAATCCCTTCGATGTACGATCCATCAAAGAAAATCTCAACACCTTTTGTTATAGGGTTCTGTGGCTTGAGAGGACGAGCTTCTGAAACAAGTAGGACAATAAAGATTAAGCAAACGGACATAAAACTTTTAGCCATTTAGGTATGATTTTTTTTTTTAAAACTATTGCTGAAAAATCGTTGATATTCAGAGAAAGGTTTGTGTTTGTTTGATGTAGAACTAGTGCAGCTTGGTGTGTTATTTATATTAGAAAGCTTGCGCTCGCACTCATGCAACTACGTAGAAACCCAGTGCTGATATTAATTAAGTGAAGACCGTTCTTCAAAAACGTGGGCGTTTGTGAGTTCATACTGACATGGGGGCCGCCACCAGAGTAGAAGTGTTGGAAATTATGTCATGTGAAAATTCTAAAATATCACAATATTTTTTTAAAAATTTTTAATTTTTTATCTAAAATTTTTAAAATATATCAATTTTCATATTTATAAAGTGGATAATTGATAAATTTTTTTATAAGTTTCTGAAAGAAAAAGCGATACACTTTTTAAAACTTTGAAAGAAAATTACTTAATAATTTAAAAACTCTTGTGATTTTTTAGAATTTTATTCTTAACTAGTTAATGTTAATTAATTAATTAATTTATTGTTTCGCACTTTGTTTACCCTGCGTAAGTGCGTGCGTAATTAATACATCAGCATGCTGTCCGTTTGTGCGAAGCTACATCATCATACATGTAATTGGATGGGCATCTAAGGTTTGGTTTCATATTACTTTGCCTCCGTAAAATTTGAATAACATTTATTGTCAAGGTGTCATAATTGACGAGTAATTCTTTGGTGCAACGGATATATGGGTGATGTGGTACCACCAACGAATTAGAAAATGACATGTATAATTTAATATTTATTTTTTAGTTGTTTTTTAATTTTTTAGCACATGTGGCAATTGATGATTGACTTGTTGCATGAATGATATGGTAAGAAATCATAATCTTATTAGCTGCTGACCATTTGACAATTCCTTTTTGTTATTCGGAAAGGGCTAAGGAGTGAGCACCAAGCCACCACAATATTTTTCCAACACTAATGGTGACATGTAGAAATGAACTAAAAATGAAACTTCTAAGATGAATCCACAACCTTTTGGAATTCCAAGGAAGAGTTTGTCCAGGAGTCAAAAACCTCTGGTATTTCAGCGTTGATGGAAAGAGACTGCCAGTTAGAACAATTTTAAAAGACTTATTAAATTCTTTTGGATTATTCAAAAAGAAATTAAATGAGTTTCATTAACTCAAAGTAATTTTCAAGGGAAAGTTTCCCTCCCAAATAACAGGCGAATCCGCATTTAAAGCTAATTTAGCTGGAGCATAGATAATAACATTGCAAGAACTAGAAATATGGCATAATTTGAAATCTCTAACTTCATTTTAATTTCTTCAATAATGCAAAAGATCTCAGTCTTACTGCCCTTCTTGTTAGAGCCTATGTTTATAACATTTTGACAATATTTTTGGACTTTGGAAATGAGTCTCCAAAGCGACTTCTAAAGCAAAATTAATTGCTTCAACTTCGGCAGCAGTTATATCTCCATTGAAAGTTGTGTTTCTCATGGCTACTAACACCACATTTCCAATAGCATCTTTTCTCACCACACCAAAACCTGCGGTATGCTCTTTTCTGTTAATAGAATCATCTGAATTTAACTTGAAAAAACCAGATGGGGGGTTGTTCATTCTATACTTATACCAGCAGTCCTACTAATTGTTGCTTCTAATTCAGGGGCTTTAATTATTCTATAAGCTTCCACCATTGCCTCTGCCTTGGCCATACTTCTATCTAGTTCCTCTATTTTTTTTTTAAAAAATATTGATGGTGGTTTTTCGCTTCGAGAAAGTTTAAATACCAAGGAGGGGTAGAATGAGGTTTGTACTTGAATGAGGTTTGTACTTGACCAAAAGAGGATGATGAAGGTCCAACGGCCTAGAAAGGCTAAAGTCAAACAGAGGAGTTATCCCGAGAGCATAGCCTACTGATGATTAAGCGAGTTGGGATACCGACCCCACCCATAGAAGAAGGGCTGGATTTAGCAGCGTTAAAGTATTTGCAAAAGCCGACCCGATGGGGTCACGCTTACCGACCCGACCTGGTTGAAGAAGTCAAGAAGTTTGATCGAGCATCATTCATTTCAGCATACTGACCCGAGGAGTGAAGATGGGATCATCGGCTAACCAGTGTTGAAGGCATATGATGTATGTCTTACTTAGAAGTTTGGACTTCTAGAAGGCTGATGTGATTGAAGTTGGTCAACGACTCTCATTGGGAAGAACGAGACATTACAGGAGCAGTTGAACCGCAGACTGTCACACCAACAAAGCGTGTAGTAGCGGCCAAAAGGTTAAAGTGATGGGTTTCTTTTGCCATGGGGTAGTTGAGCCAGGTGTCGGAGCCACTATTTGATTAGTGGTTGAGGAAAAGAAGCATGGGGCAATGATGAAAAAGTGACATGAGCTGACGTCACGGGTTGGTAGAATAGTGGATTTAGGAGCCTATATAAAAGAGTTGAAGATTCAGATCCAGGGTTGGCTTTTGGTTAGCATTTTTGGCGTCTCACTACTTGTAAAAGAGCTAAAAGCCTCTAAACTAGTGATAGAGAGAGAAAACAGGTCGGGTCTCGACCTTTTGAGAGAGTTGTAACAGACATGTTGTAAGACCCGAGGTGCTTAATTTCTCTTTGTACGCTCTAAACCCTACTTGTAGCTTGGGTCGGTCTTGACCCCGAATAGGTAATAAAATACCCCATATCTCCCATGGATGTAGATTGGAGCCACTCTCCCGTGAACCACGTAACTCGTTGTCTCTATGATTTTCTAGTCTGCTTGCTAAGTTTATTTTGGTTCCCTACTAACCAAATAAATTCATTTTTGAATGAGGTTTGGTCGAGGGGTCGATTTCTCAAATTATCCTTGGGACGAAAAACAGCCATCAACAGTTGGCGCTGTCTGTGGGGAGCAATACAAAAAGTAGCAAACACACTAAAACAATGGTAGAAGACAAAAACCAAAGAGCTTTGGAGACTTCTACGGCGAAGTGGATAGAAAAGATGGAAGAAAAATCGCGGTTGGAAAGGAAGAATGCACGAAAAGAAAGAGAGGTGGCCCAAGCCTTCATAAAAGCCATGATGGAAAATATTGAGAACATGGAGAAGAGTGGGAGTAGGGACAAGCGAGCACTAGTAGAAGGAGAGAATAGATCATCGGTGGGAAGAGCCAATGTAAACGAGGATCGAGAAACCAGGAGAAGAAATGCTTATAAAGTGAGGTCAGTGGTTGTGGCTAGTGACGCACCTATAGAGAGCCTTGAGAGGAAGAATAAGATAGGCGAACCCCATAATTGTCTAACAACAGCCCTTGTTTTGGGGAAAGAGGATTCGGGCAGTATCCGGAGCGGGGGTGTAGAGCTCCTAGTAGTAGAAGATACCATGTCTGGATAAGCGAGTACAAGGAAGCCCTCGATTGAGAGCAGGAGAACAAAGAGAGCCAATGAGGGACTGGTTTCAAAAGGAGATAAGAAAGTGGGAGAACATCACGCGAGGAGGTGTTCGGGATGACCAAAATATGAAGGCAGCGTCTTCTTTTATCAAGGATATGTTACAGCTGGAGTTCTTGAGGAGGTTCTTCATGCCTACAATGGACGTCTACAAGGGTAATACTGACCCTAAGACCCACATTGAAAAGTTTATTTTGTTGATGAAAATCCAAGGCTCTGTCGGGGAAGCGGTGTTCAAGGTATTCTCGCTAATCCTGGGAGGACCGACTAGCTTGTGGTTCATAAATTTGACTCCAGGGAGTATTAGTACCTTTTCAAAACTAATACATTCATTCTTTCACCATTTTAAAGGAGCTTGCATGCCTAGGAAGACGTTTGGGTCACTGAGGGCGATGAAGCTGCGTGATGACTAGCTGTTGAAGAATTTCATCGACAGAAACCACAACTTGGTATTGGAGGTCGGGGCGTAAGAGTCCCTGGAGGCATTAGAGAGCTTTAAAGGAGCCTTAAGGGTTGGGAGACTGTGGTATCACCTCATGATTCATGAGGTTTCGAACTACACAACGGCTTTGGAAGAAGATGAGAAGATAGCTAAAGGGGGTGTCGCTCGGGTAAAGAAGGAACCAAGGCGGGAAAATCTTCGGTATATAGACAGTGGATAGAGAGGACCAGTCCCGAAGCAACGGGATTTCAGGCCAAATGATCAGGGTAACCCAACACTCGAGAGTCTTTCCCCCAAGGCCTCTTTTTCAGATTGGCTCAGGGCCGGGTACCTCCCTCTGAGACCCTATTGTTTTATGTTGGCACAATGATGGTTCTTTCCCTTGCGGCCAAGTGATTTAGATGGTTTGGGGTCGAAGTCTTTCCCCTAACGCCTTTTTATGAGATTGGCTCATGGCTGGGTTACGTCTTGTCGATTCTCTGTTTCTGATTCAATGGCCCGAGGAGGGAATTTTCCTTTGTGGCTCATTTTTTTATTTTGCAGGATTTGCATAACATTCCCCATGGAATTTTGAATTAGAAGGCATGGGTTCAGAGTTTCTCCCCCATGGCCCTTCTCGGAAGAGTAGAGACAATGAAGCCGGTCAGATTTTTGGCTAAGGACCGACCAATGCCGACTCAGGTCAACTCGACAATGGGATAACGGTCTGGTGGTTGGGTCTGAGAAAAAGTGATGGATTTGGTAACTGAGTCATGAGCCAGTTCAGGGCTATGGGCCAGAGGTCGATTTTCAGGAAGGTTACGAAGCGTGAATCTGACGGATATGAATGTCGGCCTGAGGACATTAGGTCGGTCTTCGACTTCATACACCATCATCTTTTTTAACGTTCTTGGCATCAACTCGCAAACTCGTTGATACCAAGAACTGAGGGATATATGTTGATAGTGATTTTTCACCCCGAGGAAGTTCAAATACCGAGTAAGAGTATATTGGGGTTTGTATTGGCCAACAGAGGATGATGAAGGTCCAAGGGCCTAGAAATGCTGAAGTCAGACAAATGAGTTATCCCGATGGCAGAACTTGCTGATGATGAAATGAGTTAGGATACCGACCCGACCTATGGAAGAAGGGCTGGATTTGGCAGCATTGGAGTATTTGCAGAAGCCGACCCGTGGAGGTTTCTTACCGACCCGACCTAGTTGAAGAAGTCGGAAAGTTTGATCTAGCATCATTCACATGCATACCGACCCGATGAGTGAATATAGGATCATAGGTTGACCAGTGTTGAAGGCATTGGACGTATGCCCTACTTGGAATTTTGGACTTCTAGAAGGCTGATGTGACGGAAGTTGGTCAACGACTCTTCTTGGGAAGAACGAGATAATACTAGAGTAGTTTAACCACAGGTTATCACACCAATAAAGCGTTTAGCAGCGACCAAAAGGTTGAAGGTTTCTGTTGACAATTGATGGTTAAGCCAGGTGTTAGAGCGACTATTTGATGAGTGATTGGGGAAAAGAAGCATGAGGAAATGATGACAAAGTGACATGAGATGACGTCACTGATTGGTTGAATAGTGGATTTGGGAGCCTATCTACATGAGTTGAAGATTCATATTCAGGGTTGACTTTTGGTTAGAATTTTTAGCGTCTCACTACTTGTAAAATAGCTAAAGCCTATAAACTAGTGATGGAAAGAGAAAGCAAGTCGGGTCCCGACCATTTGAGAGAGTTATAATGGTGATGAGTGGTAAATAGATCATTATTTCCCACTCCTTTGACTTAATATTTTGTATAGTTTCTTGAGTTTTGTGAATATTTTGATGTGTTTTGTGTTATTTTGTTGATAAATAAAATAACAGGACTCTCTGGAGGTGATTCTGGGCCAAAACAGTGGAAATGGATAAAAAAAAAAGGGCAAAATGTAAATTTCCTGCTAAAATGCGTCGTTTTGCTAAAATGCGTCGTCATCTAATGTGCGCCGGACACGTGTCACAATCAGAGAAGTTTTTTTAAAATGCGCCATTGCTAACGTGCGCCTACTATGTGTCAACATCACAGGAAATCTGCTAATGTGCGCCAGACACGTGTGACCATCACATGCTACCGAAAGAACACGTCATTACTTACGCCATGTTGACGTCAGCGTCGCGACACGCACACCCTTACGCGTCGCGATGCCGAGCCAATAATTCAGCCGACGCCACGTGTCACCATCTCTCGAAGCTCAAGCCACGTGTCAACAATCTACGACGCGTAATGTTCCAGGCGTCGCGACGCGTGAGGCCAATTTTTACCTATAAATTGAGGTCAAATTTCAGAATTCATATCATACTTTCTTTTAAGGAATTCCTTAAGAATACTAAGAATATTGTATCTTATTTATTTATTTACAGCTTTCAGTATTTAATTTTCGCATTAGTACTTTCTTTTATTTACTTTTCAGTCTTTACTTTCAGCATTTAATTTTATTTATTTTACGCAATTTACTTTCTGTTACTTACTTTTCAGTATTGACTTTTCAGCAATGAGGAGGTAACTCCCCCCTGCTGGGGTGAAAGGTTAAGCTTTTATTACTAATATTTAGATTAATCTCCCTTAATTATAATATAATAACTATTTAAAATCTGACTTAATGAGGATACCGCATTTATATTCGGTTGGACTTAATGAAATTGGTTTTAACCTGAGTAAACTGGATACCGCCTGTATGGTCGGTTGGAATTAATTATAAATTTGACTTAATCAGGATACCGCTTATATGGTCGGTTGGTAATATCACTCAAAGTTAATATATTATAATAAGAGAGATATCTAAATAGAAGAAATAAAAGTGGATCCTCTAACCCCATCATTTTCTTTTATTGTACTTTATTTTATTTAATTACCAGCATTTACTTTATGTCTTTTATTTTATTTAAGCTTTTATTAGTCTTAGATATGTCTCCTACCTAAGTCTGTTATCTTGGGTTGTGATGAATTCCAATATCACCGGTTTATAAGGGGTTATTTCATGTCTTTGGTAATATAAATGTTTATTTATTAAGTCTTAAGCTTAATGCTTCTTGTTGACTGATCATTAATAAGATTGATCTGGTAAACTTAAAATAAACTTGACAAATGAATTTTAGGTTTCAGCCTTAGACTTAATAGCCCACGATCTTCCTTGATGATAGATAACCCTTTAATAGATTTCCTTACAGGATGACATATACCTGTCGGGCGGGAGTAGCCACAATTGAAATTTAATCTTAATGAATTCAGGTAATTTGGTTGACATAGACATATGATTAATTGGGTTACACTGGGTATTTGCATCTGACCATCGACAGAGGCTTTTGCATAATTTCGTGTTCCTGGTTAGTAAACCAATATATTACACAAACATGAGATAACCATTTCAACTTTAAAAGATATTGGAAAAATTCACGACCCTAGATAGTTTCTTAATATTGAATTTCACTTAATTTACTTTTGCACTATTTTATTTACTTATTTTAGTTTAAAATAATCATCTAATCAAACAACCAATCTATTAGATACTCGTAAACATTTGGCTTCATAAATTAATAGCTTAGGTATTAAGTCCTCGTGGGATCGGTACTTTTTATACTACTTGAACGATACGTGCGATTGCGTTATACGCGTGTGATTACGCCCTGGTCAAATGGGCATGTTGTAAGACCCGTGGTTCTTATTTTCTTTTTGTAAGCTCTAAACCCTACATGTAGCTCGGGTCGGTTTTGACCCTAAGCAGGTAATAAAATACCCCCTCTCTCGTGGACGTAGGTTAGAACCACTCTCTGCCGAACTACGAAACTCCCTGTCTCTGTGATTTTCTAGTCTCCTTACTAACTTTGTTTTAGTTCCCTACTAACCAAACAAATTCATTGTCGAGGAATGCTTGTTCGAGGGATCGATTCCCCAAATTATCCTTGGAACAAAAAACAGCCGTCAATAAAAAAAAAATATATAGAGATTTCTTACATGCCAAGCCCCCCAGCTTACTGTTACGGCCAACTCTAGATTCCCGGTATTAAATAACTTTACTATCACTTATAAAAACCCTAAAGGATCTAAATTTGCTCAAATTGTCTGAGATTATGCAAAAAATAGTTTGCTTCCAGATTTTTATGCATGTTTGCATCTAAACTGAACATTAGAAATGGTTTCTCGTCATGTTTTACGTAGTTGACAAAATGGATTTGACAATACTTGCTTTTGCCATAAGTTAATAGCTGTGGGCAAAGGATTCTGGGTTGTTATCTGGGAAAAAAAAAAAATCTTGAGCTTGGCAGGAATATTTAATGACCATATTAACTATCACTGGTTTTGAGAGTCATATGAGCAACTTGGAAGATCGTGGTGTTTCTTCCTTAAAATCATCCGGTATCCACTCTTCACTGAGTAATACCCTTGATTATCAAAATACCTAAGTAACTGATCTGGCTGGGGCATTCTTTTTAGAACCGGATCGAGATCAAACCAGTGATGTAAAAGGTTCAATGGGTCACTGATTCAATCGCTTGAACCATGTCCAAAAATCACACAAAACCGGCTTATATAATAAAAAAATTTATTTAATTAAAAATTTAAAATACAAAAAAAAGGACCATTTTTTACCGATTTTTAGCGGTTTTTTATAAATCTGTTTTTTGCCTTTTGCCGGACCGGACTCACAACCAGTTCTTGGACCGACCGGTCGAACAGGCCGGTCCAGTGCGGTTCTGAAAACAGTGGTATGGGGCCTTCTTGAAAGAGGGATTGAGAGAATCACTCTTACATCAAAATTCAGAAAATATTGCCTCACCATACTTTCATCCTATTGATTATTGATTATTGCGATTTGATCAAGAAAAACAATTGCATTTGATGCCAGAGTTATTGTTTGAACTGGTATGAATGTATTAGGTGTCGGTATCCAATTATCATGGTATATTCGCACCTTTTATCACTACCAATCTTCCATCTAATATCACTTTGCTTCTCTAAATAAAAGAATGACTAGACCCTAACTTAATTTGCCTGCAAAAATTCTTTGTTTCTATTGTATCTGGTTTTAAGGATCTTTGCCATCAATGAATCTGGTTCCTATTCTATACATCAACCCTGTTTAGCTACCAAAGATTCGTTAAAACTAGATAGATCTCTAAATCCCAAACCCCCTCTGCCATTAGTAAAACGCGACTTCTCCCACTTAGACTAATGAATACACTTCTTTTCCTTCTGAATTTCATCAAATAGACTTCCAGGGTGTTTGAAGACACCCATAGCTTATGCAAGCACTGCCTGAGCCACTACTTTAATTAGGACGTCCTTTCCTCCACTACAGAAGAGTTTATTTTGCCAATTAGATATCTTTCACCTCATTGAAGAAAATGTTCCTACTCCTCCCAACCATGGAAGCTAGTCCTAAATATTTCTCATGCCTAGGAACCACATGAAACTTGAAGATGTCTTTGATTACAGCAAACTGATCTAATTTGGTCTTTCCACTGGAAAGTCATGGAAGTTTTTTTCCAGATTGAAGACCTGACCGGAAGACTTTGTATATCTATAAAATAAAAAAAAAATGTCTTTTAAATTCATGTAGTCATCAGTTACAGCTCTAGAGAATATGAGACTGTTATCAGCAAATAGGAGATGGGAAATGGTAAGTTATTTGCTAGATCTCAAGCCATGGATTCTTTTGTCTTTCACTCGGCTTTCTTCAACATTTGAGAAAAAACCGATGCATATAAGATAAATCAATATGGAGACAGAGGACATCCTTGTCTCAGACCCGTTTAAGGAAATATTAACCCAAATTGATAGTGTTAATACAACTCATTACAAGTTTGATCCATTCAGAGGAAAATCGTAGGCTCAGGCGCAATCGGAATCGTCTAGAACTTTCGATTCCAGGAATCGGTTGTTCCGATTTCAGAACCGAAATCGTAATTTTGCGGCTCAGCACTGGTTTCTGTTTCGGAATTGCAAAAAAAAAAAAATAATGAATTAATGAAGTACAAAATTTAACCATGAAAATTCCGATTATGTTGATATTTATATAGTTATATTTTCTAATTTAATTAAAACTATTTTTTTTTTTATTAATGCGATTCGGAATGGAAACCGGAACCGCAAATTTTCCTAATTGGACTCATTTTAAATGTTTAATTAAACTAATTATGGTAATAGTAAAGGTGGTGTTACTTCATATCATTGCTTGTGTGAAGGCGAGTTATATATTTATGTTATATTTTTTTTACTTCATGCATGTATGTTAATGTTCTAATGCTTTGACCAGTAGCATGGGTGGAGCTTTGAATGGACCTGGTTCATTTAGGCCCACACTTTTATGATATGGCCCTTATATATTTTTTATGATATGGCCCTTATATCTTTTCTTTTTTATATTTTACCATCAGACAATAGTTTTTCTCCCTAGATGTTTCAAGCTAGTAGTGTATAATTTGGTTGAATTTAGATCATGTGTTGATATTTTTTTCCTCAACTTTTTATAATATTTTGTCACGTGTGTAGGTATAGACCCGGCCAATAATTCGGTTCGGACAGAACCGAACCAAACAGTACCCTGTTTCACAAGATTGTGGAACCGGGAACCAGAACTGAATTGAACGGTTCCGGTTCGATTCCGGTTTTTTTTTTTTAATTTTAAATTTAATAATAATTTTTTATAAAATAAAAATGAAATTAGAAAATTTATTTAAAATTATTAATTTGAATTTAGATTACATTAAATTAAAAATAAAATAAAAGAGCTTGAATTTAAATTTTTAAGAACTTAAGTTGTTTACGCATCATCTATGGGTGAGAGGAATCAAATCTCATATAATTCCATTATATTTCTAAGATAATTCCCCAATATAATTATTTACTTATCAATCATCTTCATTATCCGTGCCTGTTGATCCTTCAGCCTCGTTCCACTTGCACTTGTAGATGCATTGTCGAACAAGTCTTCATAGTCATCGGGGGCATCTTCTTGTTGCCTCAGATCAACTCGGGTCCAATCATCCACACTTGTTGTTACTTCTAAAGTTCTTGGATGTAATGAAGACCGTCTCACTTTTAAAATATTGTCTCCTAAGCTGAAGGTTTGTTCAACCGCAACGGTGGAAACAGTTGCTGCCAGCACCTTTTTAGAAATAATTGATAAAACATGATAGACATTTTGATGTCGTTTCCACCAGTCAAGTACTTGAAAATTTTTACGCACTAAACTTTCAAGAGGAAACTCGAAATTGGCAGATAAATAATTATATAATTCCGGGTTGTTAATCGTATTATCTCTATGTTTTTTATTTCGTTGTAGTAACAACGATCACCTATGTTAAGTCTTGAATGTATTACGGATTTGCTACTAGATTGTCATAATGATTGAAAGTTATATCTACTAACATAATCATTAAATAATTCTATTAAATCAATTTTTATTTTGTCTATTATTTTTATAATATTAATTTCATCAATTATTTCTAAATATGTATAGTAAGTTAGTAAGAAATTATTCAAACATTCTAATTTAAATTTAGGATAAAAAAAATTGTGACAGTAAGATAAAGCAATAAAATATCTTTAAAATAAATCAACTATTTTCCCTTCATAACAGTAATAGCTTCAATTAAAATAATATCATTAATATCATAACTTTCAGCATGCTCATATAGAGAACCAAAAATATTCAAACATTCAACAAGAAATAAATTTATTGTAGGATAATCGACTACACTAAAAATATTTATAGCATCATTAAAAACTTTTAAAAGTTCTAATTTTTTTTCACAAATATCTCATTGACTAGACAAAAGTGTTATATGTTGAACATGCTGGGAAAAAAACTACATAATACATCTTTATATTGAAAAGTTTGAGTTAAAAGAAAATAAGTTGAATTCCAACGAGTTGGAAAATCTCGTGAAAATTTTACCGATTTAACATCATTTAATTTACAAAACTTGGCACATTCTCTCCTAACTTGAGAATATGACCAAATACAATTAAGTACAATCTTAATATGATCAATGTGATTTTCTAAATAAGTCAGACCTATTGGGGCTGCTGTGGGTCTAACCCATGGATATCTAGCATGGATATATTTTAAATTATTTTATGTAAAATTACATTTCGTTTCGAGTCCATAGGACAAACCGGGGACTAACGGAGTCTGGAAACTCCGGAATGGAGAAAATAAAATTTATGTATATATCAAGCTTTGGCATCGCGGTGCGGAAGCTTATGCGTCGAGACGCTCCAAAGTGCGAGAGCAACTGCGAGAGCTGAACGTCTCGGAGTCACGACGCGGAAGGGTGGGCGTCATGATGCTTCTTGGTCTGATGTTCGGTGTCATGACGCCGGGAGGTCAAAGTCACGACGTTGCACTAGGCAGTAAGTATTTTTCAACTCCAAACCAATACTAAACACTTTCAATTTTCTAATACTTTAAATACACCTAAAATCCAATTTTAGCATCATAACCATCATCAACACATGTTATACAACTAGCATAAATGTATTCTAAATACGTATATGTATTTGTTTGAATCAAAACACAAACCAATTTAGAATCCCACTATGAAATGTCTCATGAACAATTCTAGTTCACCCAAAAGTGGTCAAGTGATTCCTGAATGGTAGCCATAGCTCTAAGCTTTAATCTAGAGTCTCAAACTTTTATTAGTTATTTCATGTCCAACATGAACATCTTTGACCTAATTAACAATCATATTGTGTTTATACTTCCAAAGCATCATAACACAATTCATTAGCTTTATTTCAACTTTAAGCAATGTAATCATGCATCCAATACATAATTCATCACTATATGTCTCACTAATGAAAACTCACTAATGAAGAACATAGATTAGGAGAAGATCAAACATTACCTAGTAAGCTTGATATAAAGATCCAATCTTTTTCTCCTTTGTTGAAATGGTTAGAGAACTTCCAAGGTTTGCAAGCTTGACACCAAGATCCAATCTTGATTCCAATGCTAACAAGCTTCACTCCAAGATCCAATCTTGATTTCTCCGACATTAAATGTTGTAGAGACCTCACAAAGCTTCTCTGAACACTTCTCTAACTTAGGCTAATTTCTCTAAGAATTGCTTGTATTTAGCTTTCTTAAGCTTAACTAAAACCTTCATCAAGCTTGATATTTATAGCAAAACTTAGGCAATTTTTAATTAATAAACGTTCTAATCAACTTTTATGTGGGTTTAATCTAATTTATCCAACTATGTATAATTAGGTGTGACGAATCACTTTTGTGTAATAAAACCTTCATCAAACATATTGCATAACAATTATGTAATAATGATATAATTTAATTATCTAGATGTTTAACATTTAAACATCTAAATAATTAATTAATGCGATTATTATTAAATAAAAATACATATATTAATGACACATGTCAAAATCTCATTTGACAAATAATTAATTGTATCAAATCAAATTTTGTATCAAATAGAAATACACATTAATTATTAATTGACCGAAATACCCATAATACATGTATTTTCGTTTAACCGTTTAAACGATTCGAATTAACTCATTTAATCCGATGAAGTATTATGAATAATCTGTATTATTCATAACGCATTGCCCAAATGCTCAACGGGTACACTTCATATTGTGGGACTCTCTAAGTTTAGGTTTATCCGTCACGAAATCTAATTTCGTGTCCATAATTCACCCACTCATGATTTATGACGACCATGGATAACCTCGCTAAACTATGCAAGTCGAGGTCATTGCATATGTATAATCCCTCTGTCACAGGCTATCCATATTATACTTAGGATATAGATAAAAATGTCAAATCCTTTTGGTATAATATAGTCGACTTTCAAATTTACGATCTCTGAATAACATTCGGAACTTGATTCCGAAGTTATACCATAGCCATGGATTTACTAGATCGCAAACACGCATAGGATACTAAGGGTGGCAAAAAAGCCCACGGCCCGGCCCGGCCCGGCGGGCTTTGGCCCGGCCCGCGGGCTTAAAATCCCGGGCCGGGCCTTAAAATGAAAGCCCGGCTCGGGCCCGGGCCCGGGCCGGGCTTTCCTATTTTGGCCCGGGCCCGGCCCGGCCCGGGCCAAAATTAAAAAAAATAAATAAAAAAACATAAATATATATATTTTTTAATATGCTTGTATCATTTTTATTTATTTTTAGTATTTAAATTGTTAATTTATCAATAAAATTTGTGATTTATTTATAATTGTCTTTATATATAGTGTAAATATATTTTATATTTATATTTTTTTTTAAATTCGGGCCTAAAAAAAGCCCTGGCCCAAGCCCGGCCCGTAAGGCACCCGGGTCGGGCTTTTCACGGGCCCGGGCTTTTTTTTGGTTGGCCGGGCTAGGGCCGGGCTTGTAAAAGCCCGGCCCGACCCAGCCCATTGCCACCCCTATAGGATACTTATGCCCTGTACACATAACTGACGGTTCTATCTTGATACGCACTGGATATCATGAGCATCAGTCCACACCCAACGAACAGACGGAGGTCTAATCTAAATAGATCGGTGACGTGACTGTCATCAAAGTATGGAGGATAACTCATATATCCACTGTGGTATCTCAAGTCGAAGGGTCACTATGCTCGCTCAACTCGAGAAGATTCCTATTGACGTTGGTGTACCATCTATTAGGAAATCTTCAGTGAGTCGCTCAATGTTTATCAAATAAACACCTACATGTCTATATGAGTCTCCCGAGACTCATGGTTCTTTGGGATAAACCATCGGACCAAGTCACGATATACGACATGTACCGGTCTCAGCGGATTTTACTAACCGACCCGTGTTAGTAAATCTCGACCAGAAACTTTATTTAAGGATATACAACTTATAGTGACGCTTCCCAATGTCAATTACAAACTACGTTGTAACTGCGCACTACGTCTAGGGTCTTTGTCTAATATACACATATCACTAAATCAGATTTAGTTTCAATCTAATCATAATTAGGTATCTAATCGTAATTGGATCGAATATGTATATAAAAGACAAGAGGTGCTACCATTAGATAAGTAATATTATGGAAAAAAACATTGTTCGTATTCATGAATCGGACATAAATACGATCCGGATTGTCACTCTGAGCACCAACCCTAACAACACGTGCGTGATGATATGCAAAGCATGTTCGAACATACTGAAGGATGTGATACGTACGTCAGCTCACTAGATGAGGATGTTCTAATGTTCTAAAGAAAATGACACAGAGAGATTCTCACTGGATGGGGACATTCTAGTGTGCTGAAGAAAGTGAAACACATGTCAATTCACTGGATGGGGACGTTTGAATGCCTTGAAGTACGTGACATGCATGTGAAAACCAAACGAGATCTTTTTCAAACTACTCCCAAACGATATCCAAAAATACAAGGTCTTCATGACTCATCACAACTCAATTGGAAACAACTAAAAATAAAGTCAACAAACTCCTCATTTAACATTTCGTGATAAAATCACATAATAAGAAGATAAAATAGTCAATGTTCACCACAAAATAGAGACCAAATATATTTAGACTCGATCTAATTCTAAGTCTTGAATGCAATGAAGATGTCAACCTGCTCACCTAAAATGAGCACAAACAACATACCATGAAAAGCAAAAAGAAGATGAGGGGTAAATATATATGCATTAATTGAGGAAATTAAAGATGATAGATTTACATAATATCAAATAAAAGCATGTAAAAGTATCAGAGTATAAATAAATAAAATTGAACTCACTAAAGATAAGTAACGATAATACATAAGTGTGAGTATATAATTCAAAAACTGATAAAATAAAATAGACAACTTAGACTGAAACCTACTTCCCCTTTTTCACACAGAATCATGGGTAAAACAACAAAAACGTAACAAAGACAATCTATAGTCAGCATAAGAAGCATCATAATTTGTGGTGTCCTCACTATCAGCATCATCCTCGCTGATGTCAGTGTCCTCGGGATGAGCACGTTCATACAGTCAATCGACATGAGTCTGTAAATGGTGCATGTCAGAGTGAATTTCATCCAATCGGCTCACCATGATCTGAAGCTGAGTCATCATAGCAGAAGATGATAGAGCTCTAGATGAGTAGTAGAAGATGAAGCGGAAATAGCGGAAGATGACAGAAATGCATGAGCAGATAGAGGAGGAGATACGGCCTTACGATGTTGAGGAGCAATGTGAGATGAATCAGTAGCCAGAGTTTTCTTACCAATGGATCGCATAATAGGTGCATGAGCATCATGAATTAAATTAGGAATAAGCAAAGTGACTATCTTATGAATTAGACAGCTATAAGAAAGATAATGGGTAGAGGTCGCCTCAGTATGAGTACAAATCGTCTCACGAACAAAGAGTCCACATATATTGATAAACATACCCTACTCAAGGGCATAAAAGAAGCTGATATAAGTAAAAGACTGGGAGTTCATGTGAGATTTGGGCATGATGTTATGACTAACAATCTTGTTCATAATCCGATACTTGGACATACGAGTAGTTATGATAACGGACCTACTAGTGTAAGGACGATTCGTACCATACAAAACATCCATGACTATTCTATTTATCCAGTTATGTGCCCAGAGATACTGTGGTTTAGGAATTATCGGGATAGATAGGTTCCGGGAAATGATGTCGACATTAATATCAAGAATGTGGCCGCAGATAAATACAGAGAATGACTATGGATCTCCAACTTGAAGGTTAGAGTAAAATTCTTGAACAAGGACTTTAGATTGAGCTTCAAACCATGAGAGTAAAGAAACCCATCCCTGAGAAAGAAGTAAAGAAAGAAACCTAGTGTCTTGCAATTCAATCTCTTTGAGCTCGCACTCAAGAGTAGGCTTACGCTTGCAGAAATAGTTTTAGATTTGATTTCATTAGCTTAGAATCTATCAGTTTGAAACTAATTTCATTAGTTTTATAAAATTTTTGATCTCTTCTTTATAACGGAATAATTTTATAAAAGAGTTTATTTCCAACAAATTATGAATTTAGATTTATTTATATCATATTTTGATTTTACCTGATTTCATATATTACAACAGATTTCGAATTTGATTTTACTCATAACAGATTTGGGTCTTTCCTGACAGATGAGCTTTCTTGATATATAGAACCCATCAAGTTTCAGAAGTCGTTATAAAATATTATGATTTTCAGATACAGAGATATCCAAATTCTGTACACAGTTTGTCTCACAGAGCCAGGTATAGATGTCATATATCCTGATACGGCCCCAGGATATGGTCCTTGTACAGTTAATCCCCATATCAGGTAGATGTATCTTCATACATATGGACTTTTCCGAATTCAATGTATGTGCACTTGTGGATGTGGATGATGCATGTGTTGGATAATTATGACCCATAACATCACTATTTGTAAAAGACATGGTGTTTTTGTACAAATTAACTATGTGACAAAGGAAATTGCTATTTTATCATTTTGTAATTGGATCACTTGGATATATAAATGATAAAAGTCCATATGGTTAAATCGGATTAATAAGATATGAGACAGTATTAATCCACGAACGGTCTAATCATTAAATATCCATAGTCGTAGTATTATCGAGACTGGACATCAATAATGCGGAATAGGCTAGTATTACACTTGTGCGCGTTATGGAAGCTTAACGGCATAGTTCTCATATATTTGAGTATTGGATACTTATGCAAGTGTGATAGGAGGTTCTGTTAGCCGTTGGACCGGGAACAGCTTCGCTCTGGATAGACCCCACGGAGTCCCATTGGTATTATGACTATGTGTCTATGGGAATCCGAATCAGGGTAGGTATATGTGGTCTTTAACTTGAGACTTGCATCGCTAATACTTGCGACAATCAGTTTACTTTGGTTTTGGTTGTCCGAAGCTTTAACAGGTTCTGTGTACGCCTCTTCTGGGTTTACTGAGAATCGTAGTGTATTGGGTGTGATGTCAAGATGAGAGTATCACTTCAGTCATATGGAGATGGTGATCACGCATGATACAAAACTAGTACTCTTAAATGCTGCAGCTATCGGGATAGTATTACTAGGTCATGATTATCCGATTACAGAGACTAGTTGATGATGATCCGATATATGCTTCGTACGGGGCAGACACAATTCCAGCCCTAGGCCTAGCATGTGACATCCGATACTGGATCGTATTACGAAATACATAGTATATTACACCTGATACAAATTATATATTCCTCGTTGAATATTTCTGGAGAATTGGGTAGGCACGGTGCTTTGTTAGAAGCCAACCATGTCTTGTAAATCGGTGAGAACGTGGTACGGGGTACGCACGTGTTCGGATAGTCCGATGATCATATTTACTACCAACATATCCAGGAATCTCTTGGGGCGCTTCCCAAAGATTCACCAATGACATTTGACTCGAACATAATTAATCTAAGATTAATTATGAGAGAGAAAATTAATCTAGGATTAATTACGGCAAGAATTTATCTGGGATTAAATTCATCTAGAAGAGAGAGCACGATTAATTTAGAATTAATCGATTAAATAATATATTGGATATATTAATTGAAATCGAATTTCAGTGTGGAATTAAAATTGGATTTTAATTCGGGCGAACGAATTAATTTGGAATTAATTCGTAAGCGACTTTCGTAATAATTTTCTAGGCATAATTATTTAATTAAATTGGATTTAATTACGTCGCGAAGGAAAATTCGTTTAATCGGATTAAACGAACTCGGGCCCAAAGTGTGTTGTGTAAGCCAACTTGAATTTTGAATTTAAAGTGGCGGGACCCACTTTACTTACATCAAATGTCTACACATTGATGGAAGTGGTTGGCAAGTATTAATTGGATTAATTACTCAACACAATAAAAAAAAGTCAACACACTTTTGGAAAGTGAACTATTCACTCATCTTCTCTCTTCCCTCTCTTGGCCGAACCATCTCCCTCTTGTTCTTGAATTTTTGTTGTAAAAATTCATCAAGCTAGCACTTAAGGAGTTAAACCAAGGTGATAGGGAAACTCATCCAAGGGTTTGGAACTCTACACAAAGCTTGGAGCTTCTACATCAAAGAAAATTTTTGAAATTTCTCATCCGATCAAAGTGAGTATTTCTGCAACTACACTTGTTTAATTCACACACAAATCATTGTTTAGAGACCTTGGGCATGTGTAGGACACTAACAATGGTATCATAGCCCATCTAAACTTGATTTATTTCTAGGATTTATATACTTTAATTTGGGGATTTTGTGCTTGGAGCATTTAAATTCGAAATTGGTTGTTTGGTTGTGATTAGATGATGATAACTAAGGGTTGTGAATCATTGGATTTGTGAAAATTTGATTAGATTAATTTTCCCCAAAATTCCATCATGGTCGAACATAACCCTAGGAATGCTCATGGTGAATTTTTGAAATTTGACAATTGGATGTGTTGTTGGCATGAAATGTATGTTAAATGTTGATTTAATTGGATTGAAATCAAATTGCATGATTATTTCTTGCTAATGCCGTGAGTTTAAAGCATGTTGTAGAATTGATTTTGCTTCAATTTATGTTGGACATGAATTGGAATAATTTAGCATGATTAATTGGATTAATTAGTGTTTTGGAAACATTAGATTAATTGATTAATTGTGTTAATTACACTTTAATTGAATTAATGTGATTTTGGAATATTATGTTAATTTAATTTGGTTGTATTTGGGCTAATGGGATTGGTTGGGCCAAATATGGTTTTGGACAATTGGGTTGGATCCAATTGGGCCTAAAATCATTTCCATAAAGTCCAAATATGACTTTTGGGCCTTTAAAAATTTAATTGGGCCTAATGGGCCTAAATTGATTTTTGGCAAATGGTGATTCCTAATTGGGCCTTGGCATTTTGGGTTTGATCCATAATGGCCAAAGCCCATGCCTAAAGAATTAATTGAAAGCCCATTGGACTTTAATTGAATTGGCATTGGATGATAATTGGGCCTTTAAGACCCAATTGGATTGGATTTGGAATCCAAGTCTAAAAGGCACTATTAAAAGTGTAATTGTTTAATTTGGAATTAAACATGAATTAGTATTGGATACAAATTGAATTGGATTTCAAATTGTAGTTCAATATAATTCAAGAATATTTACTTTGAGTATTTATTCTTAAACGAGTTGGACTCGCGCAAATCTAATCGTTGTATGAACATTGGATGGTCATTAACTAAAGATTAATTAATTGGATTAGATTGATTGACAGCATGCTTTGTGTGAATACTTGGATGTATTTGTATGAATAATGTATATCGGATGGATATTAGTTGGGTGGGGGTAATTTTGGAAATTGTTGTAAATTTGGAATTTATATTTTAAATTGGACCTGCGTGTCCAGCCATTCACCTCCTATTCTCTTTGTATTTCTCTTCTCACCAATTCCCCTCAATGTAAATGAGGTTTCTTTATGTATTATGTAATTGTGTAGAAGAATGTAAAGTGCTAACGGGAGAGAGGAAAGAGAGAGATTTGTTTTAGAAATAAATTGTATTATATATCCATCCGCATATCATTATTAAATTTTATCGCGCCTTATTATGCTTTTAGAATGCGCGTTTAAGGGTGCATGATGAGACCTAATTAAAGATAATAAATTGGTTGCCAATTTACGAAAAACCCTCACTTTAATATTAAGCGTTTTCCTTCCATTGGGTGTTATCTTTCAAGATCCAAAATTGGCTTTGATTTATTGGCCAAAGTCAAGATCATTGTCCATCGCGGATGTGTTTGAACCATGAAAGCTTTGTTATATATCGCATGTCTTGGGCAGTTGTGACTTGTTGGCCAAAGTCAAGGTCACTTCTGTACATCGATGTGGATTATGAAACTTTCCCACTGTCAATGGGTCACGCTTAACTGGAATCATTAAGCTTGTTGAGCCAAAGCCAAAGCTTAGTTGATTCAGAGGAAAATGTTAGGAAATATATTGGATATATGTTTTTGACTTGGAGGTCCACCTACCGGATCTAGGAATTGGATGAGATCCAATTGATCTTAGAGATCTACCTAATTAAGTTTCATACAGCTTGTTGGCCAAAGTCAAGGTTGTGTGTTATTTAACGGGATCCTAGCCCACTAGGAAACTGGGTTTCCCGAGTACTCCACAGAGGGTTAGAGGCTCACCGAAAAATAGTGGGAGGCCAGTATTAAATTTATAATTTCGTTTAATACTTGCTAATACGCGCTATTTTAATTTTATATCACGTTATATATATATTAGTTGGACTAATATCTTTTATTGTTTTTCTTTGAACAGTTAGACTGTACAAGACACTACTCCACTTGTAGTTGGTTATATAGTTGGACTATAGTAACCATTACATTATGAGTGTACCCGATATAATTGATTGGATAGTTGGACTATTGCAATCGAGATGGCTGGAAAGATTAGCCTTATGGACATCATCATGGGTGACAATGTCTTTAACGGATCCAATTTTCCAGATTGGGAGATGAATCTAAGGATAGTCCTGGGAGCCGAGAAGTTACTCTATGTTATAGAGAAACCTCTCGGGCCTGAGCCCGGAGTTGAGCATGAGCTTTGGAAGACTCATTTTGATGATAACTCTATTGCTCAATCCGTCATGCTTGCCGCAATGACTCCTTAATTTCTTCGTCAAAACAAAGGATTGGATCCTTATAACATGATGTTGAAATTGAAGGATCTTCACAGATCTAACCTTAGATCTGAGAAGTATTAATTGTAAAAGAAGCTCTTTCGCTCGCGTATGTCATTAGAGTACATCTGTCGAGCAATATGTGTCACAGATGATTGCTGACATCGAACAGCTAGGTCAGCTGGGCATAACCTTCGAGGCCGAGACTTCTATAGATTCAATTTTATAGTCTCTGCCTGAATGCTGGGGCGGGTTCGTCATGAACTATAACATGATGAACCAAGAAATGACTCTTTGAGAGTTAATGGTGATGTTGAAAGAGGCAGAGCCAGAGCTTCTGAAGGGTAAGAAGCGCGAGGCGCATCTTACTTCGACATCTCAGAAGGCCAAGGCTTGGCCGAAGGCTTCTGGGGGTGTGAAGAAAAAGAAGAAAAATGGCAAGGCTAAATCATCACAGTCTTCTGGGAAGACTAAGGACAAATCCCAATATGTCTACCTACACTATGGCAAACGGGGTCACTGGAAGCGTGACTGCCATGAGTACAAAGCGCACATGAAGGAAGTGAAGGCGGGCAAGGCTCCGACTTCAGGTATGTTTGTTATTGAAATAAACATGTCCACTACTAGTTTTAAAAATTGGATTTTTGATTCTGGATGTGGTACTCACATATGTACTGATGTGCAGGATCTACAGATTAGCAGGAGACTAGCTTCAGAAGAGATCGGCCTACGAGTCGGAAACGAGACGAGAGTCGTTGTTTTGGCCGTTGGGACTTATGTTTTGAATCTGCCCTTGGGGCATGTACTTACATTAGGTGACTGTTATTTTGTACCTAGTTTGACTAGGAACATCATTTCTGTATCTAGTTAACCCGATGCGGGTATACCTTTGTATTCCAGAACACTGGGTGTTTTGTATATAAAGATGATATTTTAATATGTACATCATATGTTAATAATGGTCTTTATATTTTGAATATAAATGAATCTCAAACATATAACATGACAAACAAAAGGCTCAAATTGAGTAAATCTGATGAGACTTATTTGTGGTATTGTCATCTTGGACACATTAACAAGACTCATATATCCACTCTTTCGAAGAATGGATACTTGGACAGATTTGATCCTAATTCATATGATGTCTGCGAATCTTGTTTATTAGGTAAAATGCCTAAAACACCTTTTAGTGGTAAGGGTGTACGTGCCACCGAGCTGTTAGCCTTCGTTCATAGTGACGTGTGTGGGCCCATGTCTAGCCAAGCTAGAGGTGGATATGAATACTTCATAACCTTTACGGATGATGCATCGCGTTATGGTTATGTGTATCTTATGAGACATAAGTCGGAAACTTTTGAGAAATTCAAAGAGTTTCGACACGAAGTAGAAAAACAGACCGGTAAAAGTATTAAAATATTACGGTCGGACCATGGTGGAGAGTACTTAAGCAATGAGTTTCTTTATTACTTAAAATAATATGGTATTCTTTCGCAGTGGACTCATCCCGGAACACCTCAATTGAATGGTGTGTCCGAACGGAGAAACCAAACTTTGTTGGACATGGTAAGGACAATGATGAGTCGCACTGAGCTAAAAATTTCCTTATGGGGATATGCATTGAATAGTGCAATACTTATTTTGAATAAGGTTCCGTCAAAGTCTGTTGGACAGACTCCATATGAAATATAGACAGGAAAGAAATTGAATTTCTCATTCCTGAAGATTTGGAGATATTGGGCATATGTTAAACGTTTGGATGGTACCAAACTAGAATCCAAATCGGATAAGTGCCTATTTGTAGGTTATCTTAGGGAAACAAAAGGATATTACTTCTACAACCCACAAGAGAACAAGGTATTTATTGCTCTTCATGCAGTTTTCCTCGAAAAGGAATTCATAAATGCAGTGATAAGTGGGAGGAAAGTAGAACTCGATGAAAATCGGAGTGATATTGTTCCTCGTACCGACCCCCTCACGGAACACCAACAGTCCATCAGGGATGAGACTGTTCCACAATTTTCTAATACACAAGAACCGCGTAGGTCAGAGAAAGTTAGAAAATAACCTGAGAGGTAT
The DNA here is from genome assembly GCA_019454045.1 of Zanthoxylum bungeanum. Classification (NCBI taxonomy): domain Eukaryota; kingdom Viridiplantae; phylum Streptophyta; class Magnoliopsida; order Sapindales; family Rutaceae; genus Zanthoxylum; species Zanthoxylum bungeanum. The sequence goes on from SKCR01003188.1 coordinate 39,753, forward strand.
GGGTTCTGATCTCACCTCATGTAGACATTAATCTTATTGAGGAAAATGAACCAGCTACGTATGAGGAAGCGATACAAGGTATCGACTCCGCTTTATGGTAAGAAGCCATGAAGTCTGAAATGGATTCCATGTATACCAACCAAGTTTGGACACTGGTTGATGTACCAAAAGGCATTGTGCCTATTGGTAGTAAATGGGTCTTCGAAAAAAGACAGACATGGAAGGAAACATACAAACGTACAAAGCTAGGCTTGTAGCGAAAGGGTATCGTCAACGACATGGTGTCGATTACGATGAAATTTTTTCACATGTTGCCATGATTAAATCCATTCTAATAATGCTTGCTATTGCTGCATATTTCGATTATGAAATATGACAGATGGACGTCAAAACTGCTTTTCTTAACGGAAACCTTTTGGAGGATGTTTATATGCAACAGCCTGATGGTTTTGTCGTGCCAAAACATGCAAACAAGGTTGCAAGTTAAATCGATCCATTTATGGATTGAAGGAAGCATCGCATTCTTGGAACAAACATTTTGATGAGATCATAAAAGAATATGGTTTCATTCAAAATGAAGATGATTCTTGTGTATATAATAAGGTTAGTGGGAGCGTACTGACATTCGTTGTCTTGGTTTTCATTAAAATTCTCCATGAAAGACCTGGGAGAAGCAGCTTTTATTCTAGGAATAAGGATCTACCGGGATAGATCTAGAAAGCTGCTTGGACTCTCCCAGAGCTCGTACATTGACAAAGTGTTGAAGAGATTCAACATGGATCAATCTAAGAGGGGGCTGCTTCCATGCGTCTCTCTATCTAAGAACATGTGTCCTAAAACTAAATATGAGAGAGATATAATGAGTCAGATCCCGTATGCTTCTGTAGTCGGATCGATCATGTATGACATCATATGTACGCGACCTGATGTCTCGTATACTTTGAGCATGTGTAGTCGCTATCAGGCCGATCCAGGTGATGGTCACTGGATTGCTGTTAAGAACATCCTTAAGTATCTTAGACGAACTAAGGATGCTTTCTTAGTTTATGGAGATTGAGAACTTGAGGTGACTGGGTTCACCGATGTAAGTTTCCAAACCGATAAGGATGACTCAAAGTCGCAATCAGGGTACATATTTTGTTTGAACAACAGAGTATGAGCTAGAAATCTTCCAAGCAAGAGACTGTTGCTGATTCAAAAACAGAAGCAGAATATATTACTACAGCTGAGGCAGTAAAAGAAGCAGTTTGAATCCGTAAATTCCTAATTGGATTAGGAGTAGTTTCATTAGTAGCTGAACCCGTACATTTGTATTGTGACAATAACGGGGTTATAGCACAGGCTAAGGAACCGCGATCTCATCAATGATCCAAGCATGTACTTCGACGTTTCCATCTGATTCGTGAGATCATACATCGTGGCGATGTGAAGATCGAAAAGATTGCTTCAGATGACAACATTACAGATCCGCTGACGAAAGCTATTTCTCAGCAAAAGTTTGAGCGACAAGTACATAGTTCAGGTGTTAGAAACTTGAGTGATTGGCTATGAGCCAAGTGGGAGATTGTTGGACAATTATGACCCATAGCATCACTATTTGTAAAAGACATGGTGTTTTTGTACAAATTAACTATGTGACAAAGGAAATTGCTATTTTATCATTTTGTAATTGGATTACTTGGATATACAAATGATAAAAGTCCATATGGTTAAATCAGATTAATAAGATATGAGACGGTATTAATCCACGAACGGTTTAATCATTAAATATCTCCAGTCGTAGTATTATCGAGACTGGACATCGATAATGTGGAATAGACTAGTATTACACTTGTGCGCGTTATGGAAGCTTAACGGCATAGCTCTCATATATTTAAGTATCGGATACTTATGCAAGTGTGATAGGAGATTTTGTTAGCCGTTGGACCGGGAACAGCTTCGCTCTGGATAGACCCCTCGGAGTCCCATTGGTATTATGACTATGTGTCTATGGGAATCCAAATCAGGGTAGGTGTATGTGGTCTTTAACCTGAGACTTGCATCACTAATACTTGCGACAATCAGTTTACTTTGATTCTGGTCGTCCGGAGCTTTAACAGGTTCTGTGTATGCCTCTTCTGGGTTTATTGAGAATCGTAGTGTATTGGGTGTGATGTCAAGATGAGAGTATCACTTCAGTCATATGGAGATGATGATCACGCATGATACAAAACTAGTACTCTTAAATGTTGCAGCAATCGGGATAGTATGACTAGGTCATGATTATCCGATTACAGAGACTAGTTGTTGATGATCCGATATATGTTTCGTATGGAGCAGACACAGTTCCAGCCCTAGGCGTAGCATGTGACATCTGATACCAGATCTTATTACGCAATACATTGTATACTACACCTGATACAGATTATATATTTCTCATTGAATATTTCTGGAGAATTGGGTAGGCATTCTTCTTATTCTTCTTCTTCTTCTTCTTCTTCTTCTTCTTCTTCTTCTTCTTCTTCTTCTTCTTGTAAATCGATGAGAACGTGGTATGGGATACGCACGTGTTCGGATAGTCCAATGACCGTATTTACTGCCAACATATCCAGGGATCTCTTGGGTCGCTTCCCAAAGATTCACCAATGATATTTGACTCGAACAAAATTAATCTGGGATTAATTATGAGAGAGAAAATTAATCTGGGATTAATTACGGTAAGAATTTATCTGGGATTAAATTCGTCTAGAAGAGAGAGCGCGATTAATTTAGAATTAATCGATTAAATAATATATTGGATATATTAATTGAAATCGGATTTCAATGCGGAATTAAAATTGGATTTTAATTCGGGCGAATGAATTAATTTGGAATTAATTCGTTAGTGACTTTCGTAATAATTTTGCTAGGCATAATTATTTAATTAAATTGTATTTAATTACGTCGCGACGGAAAATTCGTTTAATCGGATTAAATGAACCCGGGCCCAAAGTGTGTTGTGTAAGCCAACTTGAATTTTGAATTTAAAGTGGTGGGACCCACTTTACTTACATCAAATGTCTACACATTGATGGAAGTGGTTGGCAAGTATTAATTGGATTAATTACTCAACATAACAAAAAAAGTCAACACACTTTTGGAAAGTGAACTATTCACTCATCTTCTCTCTTCCCTCTTTTGGCTGAACCATCTCCTCTTGTTCTTGAATTTTTGTTGTAAAAATTCATCAAGCTAGCACTTAAGGAGTTAAATCAAGGTGATAGGGAAACTCACCCAAGGGTTTGAAACTCTACACAAAGCTTGGAGCTTCTACATTAAAGTGAGTATTTTCGCAACTCCATTTTTTTAATTCACACACAAATCATTGTTTAGAGACCTTGGGCATGTGTAGGAAACTAATAGCATGTGGACATGGATGATGCATGAACATAGTTTCAAAGTATTTCAGACTTCAGTTTTCAAAGAAAAACTTTCAATTTCAGTTTTCAGATAAGACAGATAGATTTCAAGATCGAAGTTTTCTGATTTGGAAACATGTTTCCAGTAAGCATACACGTATGTTCAGTTATAACTAGTTCTTAGTTGACATATTAAATGATAGTATGCAATGAGTTATATAGTTTATATGGTTTTTTATGCAAATATGCATTGATGATTGGTGAATAATAAAATGGGTTGAGTGCCAAATGTTTATCACATCTAGTATTTAGGTTATAAGGATTCCAGCGGATGGAATCATGTGTTGACATCTTGCATTGCCATAGAGGTCAATAGTTATGCAAATCAGCTTGTATGCCGTGAGAAAGGTTAGTTGACGAATAAGCATTCGTCGTAAAGGTACGGGTTAGGAAATCCATTCGGACGACATTCATCTCATTCCTATTCTAAAATAGGTAGTAAGTCTCGTACGATCATTTTATGCATAAATCAGTATATATGTCAATACGTCATGAGTCAGGTCATGTTTAAAAGATTGTGATGCTTGCTAGTATATATAGGCCCAACCGCGGTTCGGTGGAACCGAACCGTGGCAGAATCGGCGGTTCCAGTTCCTACTAAAGTGGATACGGCGGTTCGGTTCCTGTTTGGAAAATTTTTTTATTGTATACATAATAAAAAATTATAACTCACTATATAGCAATTGCAATTGAAATTGAATTTAATTCATAATCCAATGACATGTAATGCTCATAAATGAGTGCACATTCCAATGCACTCCAAATATCACTCCAAAGAAATTTGTAATTGAAACTGAAATAGAGAATTAGTTGTAGGAGAATATGGAAAGATGAAATTGAATAAATTGTTGGAAACTTGAACATGAAAAAATGAATTTAGATATGAAGTATTTATAGAATAATAGAAGAAAAAATTAATTTAAAAAAAAAAAACCAAAACAAAAATTACAAGAGTTCTGCGATTTGGTTTCGTGATTTGGTTTTTAAAGTTCGGTTTCAGTTCGGTTCAAACCTAGGTTCCGGTTCGATTCTTAAATTTTGAATAACCGGAACCGAATCGATCATTCGACGGTTCTGATTCGATTCAGAATCACTGAACCATTGACCGATTTGGTTCTGATTTTGACTCGGTTCAGTTCCGGTCCGGTTCGTGATTCAGAACCATTCTAGTTGTATTTATATTGCATTACGTATTGTATATATGTGCTGAGAGCGTCATTGTATAGTTATATGTTAAGTTACAGGCCTGAGGTCGCTTTGCTTGTTAAGTTGAGTTTGGATGCATTTGATTGTGATTACAGATGACTATGAGGTGCTGGACTTTAGTCCAAATTGCATAAATTTTAACATACATCATGTTGAAATTTTAGTATCATCAGAAGCTTATGGGGCGAGATGAGTTCATCTTCTGCCGGTCACGATCCCAGAGATTGGGATGTGAAAGAAGAATACATGAGGATTAAGTCTTCAAAAAAATGGAAACAATAAAGATTTAGACTTTTCAAAAAAACCATTAAAACGCATCTAGAAAAGTTAAAAAATACAGGATGTTCGAACCTGATGTCAAATGTGTGACGCACGTGTTGTTGATCTCTAAGACAATCCAAGATCATATAAAGCAATGAAATCATGTGAATACTAAAGTAAAGTATGGTGGAATCATAATTACAAAGATCGGATTTAGGATGCGTCAAAAAACAAAAAATTTATTGATGAAGTTTTCGGCCAAGGTGTTCTTTGAGAAGTCTCCAAGCTTCCTCTTTGAATGTTGAATCCAAGCTCCAAGCTTTGATCTTGATTCCAAGCTCAAGGGATTAGTTTCCCTAACACCTTGATATGATTCCTTGAATGTGCTAGAAAGATTAGAAAGAAAACAATTTTCCTTCTAATGGTGGAGAAGCTCACGGTTTTGAGACCAAAGGGAGAGATAGAGAGTTTTCTATTTGTTTTGTTTTTGTTTTCTAAAAACATCATCCAAAAAATCCTTCACACCTTTTTTGGTATATGCTTATCCAAAAGCATAAAGCAAAAAATGAGGGAAAATGGCATTTAATGCCTACAACAACTCCCATCATGAATAATGACTGGTTGTCAATCACTAAAAAGATGACATGACTTCCATCACTAAAGTGACAGGTGATGTGACTTGCGATGTGACTTTTGGGCCGCACTTTAATAAAAAATACGAGTAGTACCGCAAACACTCCCGGGCTCGGGTTCACTAATTCCGAATTAACGAACTTTCCGTTGCGACGTAATTAAATCAAATTTACTTAAATAATTATGTCTAGCAAAATTACTATTTATGTCGCTCGCGAATTAATTCTAAATCAATTCGTTAGCCCGAATTAAAATCCAATTTTAATTCCGCGTCGAAATCTAATTTCGTTTAATATATCGAATATATTATTTTATCGATTAATTCCAAATTAATCGTTCTCTCTCTTCAAATAGTATTTTATCCCAGATAAAATCTCTCCGTAATTAATCCTAGATTAATTATGTTCGAATCATATGACATCGGTGAATCTTCGGGAAGCGACCCATGAGATCCTTGGATATGTTGGCAGTAAATTCGGTCGTCGGACTATCTGAACACGTATGTACCTCGTACTACATTTTTACCGATTTACGAGACATGGTTGGCTTCTAGCAAAGCACCGTGCCTACCCAATTCTCCAGAAATATTCTTAAATGAATATTTAATCTATGTCAGACGTAGTAAACGTAGTATTACGTATTACGATCTAGTATCGGATGTCACATGCAAGGCCTGGGGTTGGAATAGTGTATGCCCCGTACGAAGCATATATCGGATCACAAGCAACTAGTCTCTTTAATCGGATAATCATGACCATGTCATATTATCCCGATGGTTGCAACCATTTAGAGTACCAGTTCTGTATCCCTGCATGATCATCATCTCCATATGACTGAAGTGATACTTCCATCTTGACATCACACCCAATACACTACGATTCTCAATAAACTCAGAAGAGGTGTATACTGAACGTGTTAAAGTCCTGGACGACCAAAACCAAAGCGTATTGATTGTCGCAAGTATTAGCGATGCAAGTCTCAGGTTAAGACCAAATACATCTACCCTGATGTGGATTCCCATAGACACATAGTCATACTACCAATGGGATTCTGCGGGGTCTATCTAGAGCGAAGCTGTTTTCGTACCATCGGTAAACACAACCTCCTATCACACTTGCATAAGTATCCAATACTTAAATATATGAGAACTATGATGTTACTGTAGGACACAGAAACTGGGCGACGCATGCTGTTCTAGGCTTGCGGCCTAGTTGGGAGTACGGAGTAGCCCACAGGGGACTAAACTGGAGAATAATGGTGTCGCCACCCGGTGTGACCCGGGAAAATGATTTAAGGCCGCACTCACCCCTCGCAAGAGAATACCTCAAACCATTGGGTTCGGAATGGTCCCTTACTTATGTCACTTGTAATGAACGGATTTGTGCAATTTTAACCAAGTTTACTCAACATACATATTGGTCAAAGTAGTCTAAATTCTTATAAATCCCAAATCCAGGTTTGCATGCTTCAAAAGTAAACTTTTATAACGGCAAGCACATGATATCACACAATAAGCATGTTGAATAAATACGACTTAAACATAACATAAATTAAATTCATATTACGAAAGGTAAATAACTAAGTCATGCTTAAAGGAAAACATACTAGGCCAAATCATATCTCAAAGGTAAATAATCTTCTAAACTACTAAATCATGCGAGGCATTAAGAACAGAACAGGTTTGAACAAGTAGACAAAACCAATGTCTTTAAAAACGCAGGGTTACAATCAAATAAACTAGGAGGAACAACTTCATCATTCGCCGCATGGCGTTCTTCCTTGGCCTAAGGTTCTTCACTGTTGTCATTCTCTATCCCCATGAAATAAACTGGGTGGTTAAGAGCTTGAAGGACAAAACTTTCAGGCAGGCCGGGGTTGATCATATAAGTGGATGGTGGAACAGAGTGGTAGTTTGGTGGAGGATTTCTGTGTGTGTTGGGTTTTTCTGGATCAGGTATTTTATGGGTGTCAATCAGGTTTTGGATTTCATGTCTAAGGCGGATGCATTTGTAAGTTTCATGGCCTCTCCTCTGATGGAAGTGACAATATAGGCTCAGGTCAAGGTTAGGTGGCACAGGGTTTGGAATTGGTTTGGGCTCTAAAGGTTCTAGAAGTCCTAGTGCCTTTAGCTTTTCGAACACCCTTGAAAGAGGCTTACCAAGGTTGGAGAATCGCCTGTTTTTTATGGTAGCGAACTCAGCAGTAGCGGGCTTGGTCTCAGAAGGCCCCCCAAAAGTCCTCATATTCTGGCTATAGAACTTTCTGTTCTCAGCTTCTTCTTCAATATCCATGACAGTCTCCCTCAACTGTCGGAAATCTACAATCATGGAGGCCATCCTTCTTAACTTGCCATAAATAGAGGGCTTAGTGCCCTTGATGATCATTTAATGTTTAAGAAGGAGAATGAATTGCTTTGTTGAAAAAAAATGGAAAAGGGAAGGCTAAGTCATCGGTGTGGGGTTGGCAAAATAAATGGCTTGGAAACTTGTTGAGAAAGGAAGATGATTAGAGGTTTCTTTTGACTTGGAGGGGGGTGACATTTATGGCTTGGAGACTTTGTTGAAAAGTGGTGAATAAGGTAAATTTGATGTCAAATGTGTGGGGTATGCATGGTAGAAAGTTATTTTGGTTGTTTGAATAGTTGGTGGAGGGGTAAATGGGTGTAAAGGGCGTGGGCCTTGGTGTTGGTGGGCTTGGTTTGTGATTTGGTTGGTTTTGGTGGGCTTATGGGCGTGGGTTTGGTGTTTGGGCCAAGGAAATGTTGCAACGGAAATCCGACAGACAAACCCGAAGCTAAACGAGCGAATCAAATCCAACAAAACAACAATTCTCAATTATTCCCTTCCGTCGTCCGTTTCTCGCGACTTCCACGACATAAAAAGGTAGTGCCTCCGCACGAGGCTCATCATCGGGACTTACATGCAAAAATACAGTGCCTACAGTTACGCTTCTATAACACACAGAAGTGCAATACTAGTCTATTCCGTATTATCGATGTCCAGTCTCGATAATACTACGACTAGGGATATTTAATGATTAAACCTTTATGGATTGATATTGTCTCATATCTTATAATCCGGAACTAATCATAGGGACTTTTATCATTTATATATTTAAGTAATCAAATTACAAAATGATAAAATGAAATTTCATTGTCACATAGTTAATTTGTACAAAAACCACAATGTCTTTTACAAATAGTGACGCTATGGGTTATAATTGTCTAACAATCTCCCACTTGGCCTATAGCCAGTCACTCAAGAATCTAATACCTGAACTGTGTACATGTCGCTCAAACATTTGCTGAGGAATAGCTTTCGTCAGCGGATCTGCAATGTTGTCCTCTGATGCGACCTTCTCGATCTTCACATCGCCACGATGTATGATCTCACGAATCAGATGGAAACGTCGAAGAACATGCTTGGATCGTTGATGAGACCGCGGTTCCTTAGCCTGCGCTATAGCCCTGTTATTGTCACAATACAATGAAACGGGCTCAGCTGCTAAAGGAACTACTCCTAATCCAATTAGGAATTTACGGATCCAAACTGCCTCTTTTGCTGCTTCACCTGCAGCAATATACTCCGCTTCTGTTGTTGAATCGGCAACAGTCTCTTGCTTGGAAGATTTCCAGCTTACTGCTCCGTTATTCAAACAAAATATGTACCCTGATTGCGACTTACAGTCGTCTTTATCGGTTTGGAAACTTGCATCGGTAAACCCAGTTACCTCAAGTTCTCCATCTCCATAGATTAAGAAAGCGTCCTTAGTTCGTCTAAGATACTTAAGGATATTCTAAACCGCCATCCAGTGACCATCACCTGGATCGGCCCGATAGCGACTACACATGCTTAAAGCATACGAGACATCAGGTTGCGTACATATCATGGCATACATGATCAATCCGACTGCCGAGGCGAACGGTATCTGACTCATGTTGTCTCTCTCATCTTGAGTTTTAGGACACATGTCCTTAGATAGAGTGACGTCATGTGACACTGGCAACAGTCCCCTCTTGGACTGATCCATGTTGAATCTCTTCAACACTTTGTCAATGTACGTGCTCTGGGAGAGTCCAAACAGCTTTCTAGATCTATCCTGATAGATCTTTATTCCTAGAATAAAGGCTGCTTCTCCCAGATCCTTCATGGAGGATTTTAATGAAAGCCAAGCTTTCACCGATGTTAACATGGGAATGTCATTGCCAATAAGCAACACATCATCAACGTAAAGGATAATGAATGTCAGTACGCTCCCACTAATCTTCTTATATACACAAGGATCATCTTCATTTTGAACGAAATCATATTCTTTTATGATCTCATCAAAACGTTGGTTCCAAGAACGCGATGTTTGCTTCATTCCATAAATGGATCGATTTAACTTACAAACCTTATTTGCAAGTCTTGGTACGATAAAACCGTCAGACTGTTGTATAGAAAACATACTCCAAAAGGTTTCCGTTAAGGAAAGCGATTTTGACGTCCATCTGTCATATCTCGTAATCGAAATATGCAGCAATAGCAAGCATTATCCTAATGGATTTAATCATGGCAACGGGTGAAAAAGTTTCATCGTAATCGACACCATGTCGTTGACGATACCTTTTCGCTACAAGCCTAGTTTTTTATGTTTATATATTGCCATCCATGTCAGTCTTCCTCTTGAAGACCCATTTGCAACCAATAGGCTTTACGCCTTTTGGTGCATCAACTAGTGTCCAAACTTGGTTGGTGTACATGGGATCCATTTCGGAATTCATGGCATCTTGCCATAAACCGGATTCGATACCTTATATCGCTTCCTCATACGTAGCCGGCTCGTCTTCCTCAATAAGATTAATATCCACATGATGTGAGATCAGAAACCCATACCTCTCAGGTTGTTTTCTGACTCTCTCTCCGACCTACGCAGTCCTTGTGTATTCGAAGATTGTGGTATAGTCTCATCTCTGATGGACTGTTTATGTTCCGTTAAGGATTCTGTGCCAGGAACAGTATCACTCCGATTTTCATCGAGTTCTACTTTCCTCCCAATTATCACTGCATTTAGGAATTCCTTCTCAAGGAAAACCGCATGTAGAGCAACAAATACTTTGTTCTCTTGTGGGTGATAGAAGTAATATTCTTTGGTTTCCCTAGGATATCCTACAATAGGTATTTATCAGATTTGGGTTCAAGTTTGGTACCTTCCAAACATTTGAAGTATGCCCAGCAACCCTAAATCTTCATGAATGAGAAACCCGGTTTCTTTTCTGTCCATATTTCATACGGAGTCTGTTTAACAGACTTTGACGGAACCTTATTCAAAATAAGTATTGCACTGTTCAATGCATATCCCTAGAAGGAAATAGGTAGCTCTGTGTGACTCATCATAGACCTTACCATGTCTAACAAAGTTCGGTTTCTCCGTTCGGACACACCGTTTAATTGCGGTGTTCCGGGAGGAGTCCACTGCGAAAGAATACCATATTCTTTCAAGTAATCAAGAAAATCATTGCTCAAGTATTCGCCACCATGGTCCGACCGTAATGTCTTAATACTTTTGCCGGTTTGTTTTTCTACTTCGTGTCGAAACTCTTTGAATTTCTCAAAAGTTTCCGACTTGTGTCTCATAAGATACACATAACCATAACATGATGCATCATCCGTAAATGTTAGGAAGTATTCATATCCACCTCTAGCCTGGCTAGACATGGGCCAATAAATGTCACTATGAACAAGGGCTAACAGTTCGGTGGCACGTGCACCTTTACCGCTAAAAGGTGATTTAGGCATCTTGCCTAATAAACAATATCCGCAGACGTCATATGAATTTGGATCAAATCCGTCCAAGTACCCACTCTTCGAAAGTGTGGATATACGTGTCTTGTTTATGTGTCCCAGACGACAATGCCACATGTAAGTTTCATCTTTGTTACTTACTTTAAGCCTTTTGTTTGCTACATTATATGTTTGAGATTGATTCATATTCAAAATATAAAGACCATTATTTACATCAGCAGTGCAAATTTCCATATCATATTTATACATAAAACACCCAGTGTTTCTAAATACAAAAGTGTACCCACATTGGGCTGACATAGATACAGAAATAATATTCATAGTCAAACTAGGTACATAATAACAGTCTGATAGTATAAGTACATGCCCCGAGGGAAGTTCTAAAACAAAAGTGCCAACGGCCAAAACGGCGACCTGTGTCCCATTTCCAACGCGGAGGTCAATCTCTCATGAGGCCACTCTCCTGCTAATCTGCATATCATGCACATCAGTACATATATGAGTTCCACAACCAGAATCAAAAATACAATTTTTAAATCTAGTAGTATACATGTTTATTTCTATAACAAACATACCTGAAGCCGGTGTCTTGCCTGCTTTGATTTCCTTCATATGTCCCTTGTACTCGCGGCAGTCACGCTTCCAGTGACCTCGCTTCCCGCACTGCAGACATACATCTTGGGATTTATTATTAGGTTTCCCAGAACCCCTTGATGATTTGGCCTTGCCTTTCTTCTTATGTTTCTTCTTCTTGACACCTCCAGTCGCCTTGGGCCAAGCCCTCGGAGTCTGAGATGTTGAAGCAAAGTGCGCCTCTCGCTTCTTGCTCTTTTGAAGCTCTTTCTCTGCTTCACGCAGAGTGGACATCAACTTTCCAAGAGTTTATTCTTGGTTCATCATATTGTAGTTCATGATGAATCCACTCCAAGTGTCTGGCAGAGACTGCAAAATCAAATCTATAGAAGACTCAGCCTCAAAGACGATGCCCATCTGTCCGAGCTGCTCAATGTCAGCAATCATCTGTGACACATGGTGCTCAACAAACGTACCCTCTGACATGCGGGCGCGGAAGAGCTTCTTCTGCAACTCATATCTTTGCGATTTAAGATTAGATCGGTGAAGATCATGCAACTTCGCCATCATCTCATAGGGATACAACCCCTTGTTTTGACGACGAAATTGCAGAGTCATAGCAGCAAGCATTACCGATTGAGCAGTTGCGTTGTCATCACTATGAGTCTTCCAAAGCTCTAGCTCAAGCAACTGATCAAGTCGGGGCTTAGGCCCAAGAGGTCTCTCTATGGTGTAGAGTAACTTCTCGGATCCCGAAATAATTCTGAGATTCATATCCCAGTCTTGAAAGTTTGTGCCATTAAAGACATTATCGCCCATGATAATATCCCCAATGCTGAACTTTCCTGTCATCGTAACCGTAATAGTAAAACTATTCGATTAACGATGTATGGGTACAGTCTAACTGTTACAAGAAAAATAATAATATATTAGTCCAACTAATAAAAATAATTGACGAAATAATTTGAAAGCGCGTAAAGCTAAGTATTTGAATGAAATTGAAAATTCAATACTAGCCTCCCACTATTTTTCGGCGAGCCACTAACCCTCTGTTGAGTACTCGGGAAACCTAGTTTCCTAGTGGGCTAGGATCCCGTTAAATAACACACAACCTTGACTTTGGCCAACAAGCTGTATGATATTTAACTAGGTAGATCTCTAAGATCAATTGGATCTCATATAATTCCTAGATCCGGTAGGTGGACCTCTAAGTCCGAAACATATATACAATATATATGCCAATATATCCAATATATTTTCCTAACCTTTTTCCTCTGAATCAACTAAGCCTTGACTTTGGCACAACAAGCTTAATGATTCCAGTTAAGCGGAACCCATTGACTTTGGAAAGTTTCGTAATCGATGTCGATGGACAAGAAATGATCTTGACTTTGGCCAACAAATCACAACTTGGACAAGACATACGATATGGAACAAAGCCTTCATGATTCAAACACATCCGCGATGGACAAAGGTCTTGACTTTGGCCAACAAACCAGTGCCAATCTTGGATCTTGAGTAAGAATCACTCAAAGGAAGGAAAACGCTTAATATTTATTGAGGGTTTTTCGCGTAAATTGGCAACAATTTATTATCTTTGTTAGGTCTCATCATACACCCTTAAGCATGCATTCTAAAAGCATAATAAGGCATGGAAAATTAAATTAATAATGATATGCAGATGGATATCTCACAGATTGTTCCTAGAACAAATCACTCCATTTCCTCTCCCCGGCTAGCACTATTCCTACTTCTACCCAATTACATAATACAATTAAAGAAACCTCATTAACATTGAGGGGAATTAGGTGAGAAGAGAATTACAAAGAATCGAGAGAGATAAGGCTGGACACGCAGGTCCAATTTAATAAATTCTAAATTGACAACAATTTCCAAAATTGTCATTTCCCTTCTAATATCCATCTAATATATATTATTCATTCAACACATCCATGTATTCACATAAAGCATGTTATTCAATCAATCTAATCCAATTAATTAATCTTTGAATAAAGTGATCATCCAATGTTCAAACAACGATTTGATTTGCGCGAGTCCAACTCGTTTAAGAATAAGTCTCAAAGTACGAATTCTTGAATTATATCGAACTACAATTTAAATCTAATTTAATTCGTATTCAATACTAATTCTATATTTAATTCCAAATTAAATAATTACACTTTTAAATGCGCCTTTACGACTTAGATTCCAAATCTAATCTAAATGGGTCTCAAAGCCCAATTAACATCCAATGTCATTTAATTAAAGTCCAATGGGCTTTCAATTAATTTCTTAAGGCATTGACTTTGGTCAATATGGGTCAAACCCAAATACCAAAGCCCAATTAAGGAATCACCATATTTGCCAAGAAACCAATTTCGGCCCATTAGGCCCAATTAAACATAAAAGGCCAATTTGTCATATTTGGACTTAATGGAATGATTTAGGCCCAATTTGGATCCAATCCAATTGACCTAAACCAACTTGGCCCAACCAAGCCCATTAGGCCCAAATACAACATTTTAAACCCATCTATAAATTAAGCCCAATTAATCAAATTCTAAAATTCCAAATTTCATAATTTAATTAATTAAAGTGTATTGCATTAATTAATTATCTAAATTAACATTTCCAAAAAATTAATTTAATTAATTAATCATGCTTTAATTTATTCAACACATGTCCAACATTATTGAAACAAAAAATCATCTCATTTCATGATTTGATGCTCACGGCATTTGTAGGGATTTTTGTCTGATTCCGATTTCAATCCGATTGAATCATAAATCAATTTATCCCAAGTCTTTAAACTCATCCAATGATCAAAAGAACAAAAAATACCATGACTTTAGGGCATATCATCCATTCGGCCAAGCCAAAGTAATTGGGGAAAATTAATCCAATTCAATTTTCGTCAAATTGATCATGCATAACTCCAAGTTATTAACATACAAGCATACTCAAACAAACAATTTGATTAAAACATGCTCAAATCAAAAATACTCAAATCAAGAATATAAACCCTAAGTTCAATTTCATACTGAATAAGGCTCTGATACCATTGTTGGTCTCTAAGACAATCCAAGATCACATAAAGCAATGAAATCATGTGAATGCTAAAGTAAATTATGGCGGAATCATACCTACAAAGATCGGATTTAGGATGCGTCAAAAAAAAAACATTTCTTGTTGAAGTTTTCGGCCAAGGGTTCCTTTGATAAGTCTCCAGCTTCCTCTTTGAATGTTGAATCCAAGCTCCAAGCTTTGATCTTGATTCCAAGCTCAAGGGATTAGTTTCCCTAACACCTTGATATGATTCCTTGAATGTGCTAGCAAGATTAGAAAGAAAATATTTTTCCTTCTAATGGTGGAGAAGCTCACGGTTTTGAGACCAAAGGGGGAGAGAGAGAGTTTTTATATTTTTTTGTTTTTGTTTTCTAAAAACATCATCCAAAAAATCCTTCACACCTTTTTTGGTATATGCTTATCCAAAAACATAAAGCAAAAAAAGAGGGAAAATAGCATTCAATGCCTACAACAACTCCCATCATGAATAGTGACTGGTTGTCAATCACTAAAAAGGTGACATGACTTCCATCACTAAAGTGACAGGTGATGTGACTTGCGATGTGACTTGTGGACTGCACTTTAATTCAAAATGCGAGTGGGCCCGCAAACACTCACGGGCTCGGGTTCGCTAATTCCGAATTAACGAATATTTCGTTGCGACGTAATTAAGTCAAATATAATTAAATAATTACGCCTAGCAAAATTACTATTCACGTGACTCGTGAATTAATTCTAAATCAATTTGTTAGCCCGAATTAAAATCTAATTTTAATTCCGCGTCGAAATCTAATTTCGTTTAATATATCGAATATATTATTTTATCGATTAATTCCCAATTAATCGTTCTCTCTCTTCAAATAGTATTTTATCCCAGATAAAATCTCTCCGTAATTAATCCTAGATTAATTATGTTCGAATCATACGACATCGGTGAATCTTCGGGAAGCGTCCCATGAGATCCCTGGATATGTTGGCAGTAAATTCGGTCGTCGGACTATCTAAACACGTACGTACCTCGTACTACGTTTTTACCGATTTACGAGACATGGTTGGCTTCTAGCAAAGCACCATGCCTACCCAATTCTCCAGAAATATTCTTAAATGAATATTTAATTTATGTCAGGCGTAGTATACGTAGTATTGCGTATTACGATCTAGTATCGGATGTCACATGCAAGGCCTGAGGCTGGAATAGTGTCTGCCCCGTACGAAGCATATATCGGATCACAAGCAACTAGTCTCTTTAATCGGATAATCATGATCATGTCATATTATTCCGATGGTTGCAACCATTTAGAGTACCAGTTCTGTATCCCTACGTGATCATCATCTCCATATGACTGAAGTGATACTTCTATCTTGACATCACACCCAATACACTACGATTCTCAATAAACCCAGAATAGGCGTACACAGAACCTGTTAAAGTCCTGGACGACCAAAACCAAAGCGTATTGATTGTCGCAAGTACTTGCGATGCAAGTCTCATGTTAAGACCAAATACACCTACCCTGATGCGGATTCCCATAGACACCTAGTCATACTACCAATGGGATTCTGCGGGGTCTATCAAGAGCGAAGTTGTTTCCGTACCATCGGTAAACACAACCTAATATCACACTTGCATAAGTATCCAATACTTAAATATATGAGAACTATGTTGTTACGCTTCCATAACACACACAAGTGCAATACTAGTCTATTCCGCATTATCGATGTCCGGTCTCGATAATACTACGACTATGGATATTTAATGATTAAACCTTTACGGATTCATATTGTCTCGTATCTTATAATCTGGAATTAATCATATAGACTTTTATCATTTATATATTTAAGTACTCAAATTACAAATTGATAAAATGCAATTTCATTGTCACATAGTTAATTTGTACAAAAACCACAATGTCTTTTACAAATAGTGACGCTATGGGTCATAATTGTCTAACACGTGTACCCATACACAAAACAAGTTCGGACGTGCTGAAGGATGTGATACCATGTCAGGGACGTTCTAACGTGCTAAAAGACGTGACACACACATCAACTCACTGGATGAGGATGTTCTAATGTGCTAAAGGACGTGACATGCATATCAGCTCACTAGATGGGAACACCCTGAAGCATGTGACACGCACGTGACAACCAAACAAGATCTTCATCAAACAACTCCCAATACAAAAACGCCGAGGTATTCAGACCCATGACAGCTCAATTGGATATAGTTTGTTACAAAATTTGCCCACCAAAAATAGACTCTAACACTGATAAACATATATTTTTTTTTTTGAATTCATTCACTTGATAGTTGGAGATTTCATTTTACAATTCTTTCAACCCGGATGAAGAATGTTGACGGCTGATTTTGGTCTCATGGGCAATATGGGAATATTACTCCCGAGACAATCCTCCATCAATAGTGAATTTGTTCGGTTATGGGGGAACCAAAAGCAAACTTAGCAAAAGATAGATAAATACGCCAATCGACAAAGAGATTTAACGTGGTTCGGTGGATCTCGGTCTGACCTACGTCCACGGGCACAGAACGGGTGATACTTTTATTACTGAAATATGCTTGCTCTGCTTTTTGTTTACAAGTCTGATGGTAATGATTCTGATCTTCATTCTCCATGCTCTCCCATTCTCTCCTTCTTATGCACACTCTACCCTTCTATTTATAATAGTGTAGAAATCATATTCCTATTTGTACAAGAACTTCCTAGTTGAAATAATTTCCATTTCCCATAAGGATTCCTAGTCAAAAACTATATCCACTTCCCCATACCCTATTAGAATAGGATAACTTATCTCCTTACCCCATAAGAATAGGATAACTTATCTCTGGAGCATATCTCGCTATCTGGTCGGTCTTCATGAGGTCGGTCATGATAGTCTTTTGAACTGAGAATGCTGCTGTCGATCTGATAATACCCGGTCATCCGATCTTAAGTGGTCGGGTTACCGATCATAAGCGCTCGGCCCCTAACTCATGTGGTCGGATCGGTATTAAACAAGAGAGTTCCCCTTTTTACCCATGCCGTACTATTTAAATATCATAGTGCTTAAAAAGCACCATCAACATCTATCCTCTAGTTCTCGGTAACAACGAGTTTGCGAGTTGATGCCGGGAACTATAAAAAAAATGGTGTGCTGATGATTCCATCGGTGGTCACTCCAGGAACCGCAGAGAAAAATGCTTTGGCTGCAAACCTGGTCCTTCCTGCCACCTTCATATGCTCAGTCAACGAGGATCCCGATATCTACCCGTGGAGAAAATGCTTTGCCCTTATGCTGACGACGATCGACTCGGTGTGACGTAACCCGACCCCGAGCTGAGAAGAACATTTGACTCTGGGGGAATGTCACCTCCCCAGACCAATAGAGGGTCGACCATGAGGGAGATGCTCCGATCCCATGTCGATGATAAGTCTCTCGGTGGGACGTATCCCAACCCCGAGCTGAAGAAAGACTTGGCTCTGGGGAATATTACATCCTCAGTCCAAAGAAGCCGACTCGGTGGGACGTAACCCGACCCCGAGCTAAAAGAAAGACTTGGCTCTGGGGGAATGTTATATCCCCAGTCAAAAGAAGCCGACTCGGTGGGACGTAACCCGACCCCGAGCTAAAAGAAAGACTTGGCTCTGGGGGAATGTTACATCCCCAGTCCAAAGAAGCGGACTCGGTGGGACGTAACCCGACCCCGAGCTAAAAGAAAGACTTGGCTCTGGGGAATATTACATCCCCAGTCCAAAAAGCCGACTCGGTGGGACGTAACCCGACCCCGAGCTAAAAGAAAGACTTGGCTCAGGGGGAATGTTACATCCTCAGTCCAAAAAGCCGACTAGGTGGGACATAACCCGACCCCGGGCTGAATAAACCATAAGGCCTCGACGGAACAAAATCCAGCCCCGAGCCGAATAACCAAGCGGCCTCGGCGGAACGAAATCCAGCCCCGAGCCGAATAAAAAAGTGGCCTCGGCGGAACGAAATCCAGCCCCGAGCTGAATAACCAAGCGGCCTCGGCGGAACGAAATCCAGCCCCGAGCCGAATAAACAAGCGGCCTCGGCGGAACGAAATCCAGCCCCGAGCCGAATAACAAAGCGGCCTCGGCGGAACGAAATCCAGCCCCGAGCCGAATAACCAAGCGGCCTCGGCGGAACGAAATCCAGCCACGAGCCGAATAAACTAGCGGCCTCGGCGGAACGAAATCCAGCCCCGAGCCGAATAACCAAGCGGCCTCGGCGGAACGAAATCCAGCCCCGAGCCGAATAAACAAGTGGCCTCGGCGGAACGAAATCCAGCCCCGAGCCGAAAGAAACATCGGTCTCGGCGGTACAAGAGCAGACCCGAGCCGGAAAGAAACATCGGTCTCGGCGGTACAAGAGCAGACCCGAGCCGGAAAGAAACATCATTCTCGGCGGTACAATAGCAGACCCGAGCCGGAAAAAGACATCGATCTCGGCGGTACAAAAGCATACCCGAGCCCGAAAGAGACATCGGTCTCGGCGGTACAAGAGCAGACCCGAGCCGGAAAGAGACATCGGTCTCGGCGGTACAAGAGCAGACCCGAGCCGGAAAGAGACATCGGTCTCGGCGGTACAAGAGCATACTCGAGCTGGAAAGAGACATCGGTTTCGACGGTACAAGAGCATACCCGAGTCGGAAAGAAACATCGGTCTCGGCGGTACAAGAGCAGACCCGAGCCGGAAAGAAACATCGGTCTCAGCGGTACAAGAGCAGACCCGAGCCGGAAAATAACATCGGTCTCGGCGGTACAAGAGCAGACCCGAGCCGGTAAGAAACATCGGTCTCGGCGGTACAAAAGCATACCCGAGCCCGAAAGAGACATCGGTCTCGGCGGTACAAGAGCAGACCCGAGCCGGAAAGAGACATCGGTCTCGGCGGTACAAGAGCAGACCCGAGCCGGGAAACAAATATCAAAACCATTGTGTGAGCCATAATAAACAAGCATAATCATATGTCAACCTAAGTCAGAAGAGATTTTACTCACCTTTTTGGGATCCGTTGCCTTTTTTGCAACTCTACAAGGGTCACTACAAGCAAGGCTCTTCTTAATGCATCCTCGCTGCATCTCAGCATTCCACGCATCCGACCGGATGACTTCCGCTATCAACTTGGTCGACCTCAAAAACAGAATGGTCTATGTACACACTGAGATAGCCTTCTTTCACCAAGTTTTCTACCTGCTCCCGCAGGTCTCTGCACCCATTCGTGGCATGTCCCCTTACGTTATGGTAGATACAGTATGCCCTACTATTTCCCTCCTCAATCGGGAACCTCCTCAAATTAGGCTCGGCCAACAGACCTTTATCCTGGATTTCTCGAACTATCTGGTGAAATCCCTGACGATCGGTGATTTCCATCTTCTGCCATCGTCTTACTACGCGAGCTGCTTTTTGTTGAGTTCCCCACAGACGGCGCCAACTGTTGACGGCTGATTTTGGTCTCAGGGGCAATATGGGAATATTACTCCCGAGACAATCCTCCATCAATAGTGAATTTGTTCGGTTATGGGGGAACCAAAAGCAAACTTAGCAAAATACAGATAAATACGCCAATCGACAAAGAGATTTAACGTGGTTCGGTGGATCTCGGTCCGACCTACGTCCACAGGCACAAAAAGGATGATACTTCTATTACTTTAACACTCTCTCAGCTCTGCTTCTTCTTTTCTTACAAATTTGATCTTAATAATTCTGATATTGATTCTCATCTCAACTTTCAACCCCCCTTTTACCTATGCTCTACCCTCCTATTATAATAGTGTAGAAATCATATTCCTATTTGTACAAGAACTTCCTAGTTGAAACAATTTCCCTTTCCCATAAGGATTTCTAGTCAAAAACTATATTCACTTCCTCATACCCTATTAGAATAGGATAACTTATCTCCTTACCCCATAAGAATAGGATAACTTATCTCTGGAGCATATCTCGCTATCTGGTCGGTCTTCATGAGGTCGGTCATGATAGTCTTTTGAACTGAGAATGCTGCTGTCGATCTGATAATACCCGGTCATCCGATCTTAAGTGGTCGGGTTACCGATCATAAGCACTCGGCCCCTAACTCATGTGGTCGGATCGGTATTAAACAAGAGAGTTCCCCTTTTTACCCCTGCCGTACTGCTTAAATATCATAGTGCTTAAAAAACACCATCAACAAAGAATAACTGCCATTAATTGGAAATTGCTCCCATCTTTTAACTTCCGAAATGAGAATCACACAAACAATTGTGAGCACTATAAATGAACAATCTATGAATAAACTTTAACAGTGTTTATAAATCAACAACATCATGGCAAACCATTAGCAATGCTTTGGCATCAGAGTCTATTGTATTATTTGTTGAACACATAAAGCATTTAGAGTTGGTTGAATGTTAACATCAAGTAGATGAAAACATTTTGTTTCCTTGTAACAAAGAAGAAAGTAAAAAACCGTGTGTCAATCATGTGAGTAAATATTATGGTAATCAAGTGGAACAGGTGCTGATCTTGGACCCTCAAGACTTGAACTAATCCATCAATAAAATAAATCATACAACATAATTAGAATCTTCAATTCTCCAATATTTTAAGGATCCCAGCAAGTCACAGAGCATTTGCATAACAAAATTACAGTGCATTCCGATTAAAGAAGCAAACCCATGACAATTATCTAAAGGGTTCGTTGTCACTTACAATCAGTCCATCAAAACAAACGCCACTAACTGACATTCAACACCACTGGACCGTTTTTTGTTTCTGTCTGCTCGTCTTCATCCCGAAACGCATCATCCAAAATAACCAAAAAAAATACCACATGAATTGATAAGCTCAGACTGATTCTTGGATCACAATTACAGCATAACAAAAATACAGATCCAAATACAAATTACGAATTAAAAACCCAGATTACATACATACATAGATACATACAAAAAAAGTTCCAAAATCAAAATGACAAGCCAAATGAAAATAAGCAGAAAATTAATTATTGCTTAGTTAGATCTCTAATAGTCATCATTTCATAGTAACGAACGGAGAGCAGAGACAAGGAGAGATGAACCTCGTCTCTCCCCCAGTGAGCCGGCGTCTTTGATCCCATCACGCGCGGGAGAGGATTCCACTTGGAGGAAGAAGGCGGGGCGCCAGGTGGCAGTCTGGGAAGCTGGTGTAGATAGAGCGAGTGAAGCCGACGGAAGCCGCCGAGAGCCAGGACCACCGATCTCAGCTGTTGGGTAGCGCATCCAACGTTGGCAAAGTGGCGCGTGCAGATCAACTCCCAAAGGCGCTCGTCCTGAGCCGTCTTGTGCCACGTCTTGTTCACGCACGCCGCTCTCGCTAGAGTCCTGGCGTCCGCGTGCTTCAACACCTCGAACAGAAGGTTCTCGTCCAGATTCGTGAACCCAGTTTCTTTGACTTCCTCTTCTTCGTCTTCTTGTTTGACTTTCTTCATCTTTTGGTCGTCTCCGGTGACCGGTGAATCAACAGCCATACGCTTCATAAAGAAAATTGAGGAGAGGAAATTGAAAGTGGGATGGAGTAACTTATGCTGTTTATGGGTAAGAAAGCTGTTTTGGTGGGTATCGTTGAGGAACAATATGGGAAATTAATGTGCTTTGATTCTTTTTTATTTCTTTTGTATCTCATTTACCATTTTGTCCTTATCTCTATTATTTAATTTATTTGGTACTTTTTAATGTGAGCCGAGGGAAATTATTAATTTTGAGAATTTCCAAATTTAAAATATTAAATTTGGACAATCAAAGTAATTCTTTTTAGGGAAATTATCTCGACCATCTCATATTTGAGAAAAGTACATATAATTACACGAATTTCTTACAATGACACTATATCATTATTGATTTGTATTTTATATCAATGAATCACTTTTAACAGTGTTAAGTTAA